>CAUYQG010208268.1:0-18678 GCA_963574415.1 Tarsius wallacei
TCCGGCTACTCGGAAGGCTGAGGCGGAAGGATCGCCGGAGCCCAGCAGGTCGAGGCTGCGGTGGCCGGGAGCGGCCACTGCACTCCAGTCTGGGCGACAGAGTGAGACTCCAACTCAAAAAAAAAAAAAAAAAAAAAAAAATGGGAAGAGAAAAGAGAATGTTCCAGGTGGGGGGGGAAACAACGCACACAAAGACACCTTGCTGCCTGAGAAAAGATGTTTGAGAACACTGAGGAAAAAAACCAGCTTTAAAAGCCGATCTTTGTGACTTCAGCATACTATCTCTCTGTCTGCAGAGTGACCATGTTCCTGGGATTCTTTTTTTTTTTTTTTTTTATTGTAGAGATGAGATCTCGCCAAGTTGCCCAGACAGGTCCTGGGATTCTACATACTATTTTATTCCATAAAAATTAATTATTTGGCTGTTTGAAAAGCTGAAAAGTGAAGACTATTTTAAGAAGTTGAGTGATAAACACAAATCTTTTTTTTTTTTTTTTTTTGAGTTTGAGCCTCACTCTGTCGCCCGGACTGGAGTGCAGTGGCCGCTCCCGGCCACCGCAGCCTCGACCTGCTGGGCTCCGGCGATCCTTCCGCCTCAGCCTTCCAAGTAGCTGGAATTACAGGTGTGTGCTACCACGCCTGGCTAATTTTTTGATTTATTGTAGAGATGAGGTCTCGCTTGCCCAGGCGGGTCTCAAATCCGAGGGCTCAGGCAATCCACTCACCTCAGCCTCCCAAAGGTGCGGGATTACAGGCTGAGCCACCGAGCCTGGCTACACAAATCTTAATATGACAAAGAAATATGTGGATAGCTGTGCCCTGAAATTTTTAAACTCAGTTTCTTAATTTGTAACCCATCCTTTCCTTCAATGCAGGTCCGGATGCTAGGCACTTTCAAATGAAAGGCAGCACACAAAACACAACTCAAAAAGAATTTCATTATCAGGTTTTCTGAGAGTTTTGCCACTGGACTTACTGACTAAGCAAATATAACATCTGATACACTTTTCTTAAGGATGTTAGGATAGAAATCAATATTATGGGGAAAAGATCAGATAAGAGGAGGCTGGTGGGGTTTTATATCTGAGAGTTCATTTCTTAAAATTTCTAAAGTCTGTTTCACTGATTCTGAATGACATTTGAAACTATTGTCTAATTCAATTTTTTTTATTTTTATTATTTAATGTCTTTTACCTGCTGGCCAGCCTATTCTGATTTCTGCTTTGGTAGAGGCAATACATTAATCTCTTCCCACAGTCCTGACACACAGGATTGGCACAGCATTTATTAATTCACCTTTCACTTAAATTGGTTTTCTTTCAGCTGCACTGCATCCAACATTTTGGACTAACCATATCTATGTTTTTAGCATAATGTAAGACAGGGTCAAATCTCTACTTCTTGAGCTGGGTTTAATAAATAAAACTAATAGCTGAGATTGATTACCCATTTAGACAGCAAACTACAAAACCTAAGATGGATTGTGTAATTTGCAGCTCTATGACATGTATTAAATTTCCAGACAAAAGATAAATAATTCATGTAAATAAGCAAGTGAAGATACCCAAGAATGAAGTCTGTGGTTATCCTTTTACGGCAGGAGAAATAGACAACAAATTTCATTAACTTTTGACTTAGGAGGTCCTAGAATGTATTTTAGCTAACAACAGCCTAATTGAGACTGGTACATACATTAAGGAAATTCTGTCATCTGTCCTTAATGAGAGACTTTCTCAATTAATTATTGAGGTCCCTCAAAAATAATCTCCACAGCTACATCTTTCTTGCACTGAAGTCAATTTACCACCTTGTGATTTAGAGAATTAACGTCCCTCAGATAACTAGGAAAGAAAAAAAAAGCAAACATGAAGGATACGAAGGCTAAATCTTTCTTTGGTGATTGTAAAGTAGAACCCAGTGGATAAAATATGGAGTAAGTATTGAATGTTGTTTATACTCCGTATATACTTAATTAGTATGCTTGACATAATCACTTAACCCTTCAGGTTTTTTAACTTGCAAGACAGAGATAAAAAGTTTGCTTCTTCATAGGATGGCTTCATCATTTAATTAGATTTGAGGAAGCCAAGATAATCCTGAGATCCTCCAGGGAAGATATGCAAATAAGTGATGTTGTGATTGTTTCTCAGTGTTTAATGAAGAACTATACCCATCTGTCCTGTCTCTGGAACATTCCTGCCTGGAATTAGGAAGTGGCTAGATGTGTAAGCCATCAAGAACAAGAACTGTTACAAGGTGGTGTAGGTCTCTGGCTCCAGGGATAAACAGGTGAGACCTTCCAAGTCCTTGGCAGTTCAGAGAACGCTTGGGTACTGGTGTTGAGTACTCAGCACTGAACACAGTGCTTTGGTTAGTCAAGTCCTCCCTGAGTGTTTTCAAGGCAGCAGTCTAGGTTTTTCTGGAATGTTCTAAAGAGCATCTCTGCTTTCCAAGATTTACAAGTTTGTGATGGAAACTGCAAATGGCTAACTTGACTCTTTTTTTAATATGTAGAATAATTTTTATTATTATACCCATTTTACAGATGAGAAAACAAAGGCACAGAGAATTTAGTAATTTGCCCAGTGACACAAAGATAGTGATGAACACCAATGAAATTCAACCTCCAGTCTTGACCTCTTTCACTAATCTGTTTTTTACAGTGTAGCAAAGACATTTGCAACTGGGGATTCCTTTTGTGTTAAATTTTGTTCTCACAGGATTAAGGATCAAGTAATCCTTACCAGAGATGATGGCTTAAATTTCAGAAATTCTTGAGTATTTGTTTAAAAGTGCTGGAATAACGTCAGTTCTGGGAATAAATTCTCCTGAGTATCGATATTTACTTGGGATACAATGATCTGAGATGACCAGGTCTCTACAGGCTTTGTATAGAGCTAAAATAGCCAAGAAGTCCCTTGACTACATACAGTTTCAAATCTGTCTTAGAAAAAATTTTATGAAGATTAGAAATGAATGAAGAGGTAACATTTTGAATACAAATATACTCTTTAATTTGAATAGAATTAAACACAGCTTTTGTGTTATCTGGGTAAGGGAGGAGATGAGGGAAGTTGATGGGGTGCCTTGGAGAACCTTCCAGCAGGTGTGCAGCCACAATGATCTGAAGGCTACCCCCTCCTCTGAGTTACCCCACTGCAGCTCCTTCTCTACCACCAAATATGAAACTGGAATCTCAAGCTTTTACTCAGGGCTAATTTTTTTTTTTTTTTTTTGAGTCAGAGTCTCACTCTGTCACCTAGACTGGAGTGCAGTGGCACGCTTACAGCCACCACGGCCTCGACCTGCTAGGCTCAGGCAATCTTTCCGCCTCAGCCTTCCAAGTAGCTGGAACCACAGGTGTGTGCCACCATGCCCGGCTAATTTTTTTTTTTTTAATTTATGGTCGGAATGAGGTCTCACCAAGTTGCCCAGACTGGTCTCAAACCCCTGGCTCAGGAAATCCTCTTACCTCCACTTCCCAAAGTGCTTGAATTACAGGCATGAGTGAGCCACCACACCCAGCCTGGGCTTTTTTTTTTTTTTTTTCTTCCTGCAACTATTGAGGTCTTTCCAGTCTGCTCACATCTGTGTCATCCTTTGGGTCTCAAGATCCCTAGAGGGTTTGCCCTTTTCTCTTCATGTTTCAGAGTCTTGTGTTTGTTTTATGCCTTACATTCACAATTTTTAGCAGTGTTTAGTGGGAGAAATAGGGAAAATGTGTCTCTTCCATCCTTCCAGAAGTGGTAATCCCCTCAACTTGACTTTTAAAAAATGGTGGTTATGTACACATCATAAAAATTCGCCATCTTAGCCGTTTTAGGTGTACAGTTCAGTAGCATCAAATACATTCACAGTATTGAGCAACCATTGCCATCATTCATCTCCTGAACATTTTCATCACCCCAAACAGAAACTCTATACAGTCCAACAGTATGTCCCATTCCCTGCTGCCCACATCCTCTGGTAACTGCTTCTTCCTACGTCTGTAGATTTGCCTGTCCTACATATTTTATATCAGTGGAATCATACAACATTTGTCCATTTGTGACTGGTTTATTTCACTTGGGATAATGTTTTCAAGGCTCATCCATGTTGTAGCGTGTGTCTGAATTTCCTCCATTGTCTGGATAGAGCGCTTCTGTCTATCCATCCATCTGTTGATGGACACTGGGTTGTTTCCTAACTCACCTTCTGACAAGGTAAAGCTGAGGGTGGAAGTGAGGCGGAGAGTGGAAAATCATAGCTCGGTTTACCCTGCTCTCTTCTTTCAGTAGTAAAGGCAGAACAGAAAGAGCTTGACTTTTAGGATGCAAGTCCTGGGATCCTGAAGCAATCTTCAGTCAACTTTCCTTTAGGAAGCCTGAGAGAGGCTATTTTATAAGATGTGTGGTTGGCAGACTGGTGCTTACTTACTTTATAATAAACTTCCAATATGGATTTATTCACAATGCAATCTGACACTTTTTAAGTGCCAAAAGGAAAAAAAAAGAAAAGAATATTTGTGAGTCTGTGCACATCCCGGCTCCTCCAGGCCTCATCAGTCCCTGTCAGAGCACAGCCCTACTCAGACTGCCCAGAGCTGTCACTGGGCCTCGGAGGACCAACCAACCAAAACCGCAGGGGAAAACAGGAATGGGAAAACCCCACACACATGAGTGTTGGGAAATGTCTTTACACCAGTCTACATTTTGTCAGAAGCTACAGTTAAGGTACCAAGTTCTACAACTAAGGGTATCAAGTAAAAAACTCACTTAAATAACGTGGCACCTGAGGCAGTGAGAACAGTGCAACTCACTGATAAAACTCTAACACACAGGCCGGGCACAGTGGCTCAAGCCTGTAATCCCAGCACTTTGGGAGGCCGAGGTAAGGTGATTGCCTGAGCCCACGGGTTTGAGAACAGCCTGGGCAACTTGGCGAGACCTCATCTCTACAATAAATCAAGAATTAGCCAGGTGTGGTAGTGCGCACCTGTAGTTCCAGCTACTTGAAAGGCTGAGGCAGAAGGATCGCCGGAGCCCAGCAGGTCGATGCTGCGGTGGCTATGAGCATGCCATGGCACTCCAGCCTGGGTGACGGAGTGAGACTCCAACTCAAAAATAAAAAAAAAAGGAAAAAGAAAAGAACTCTTACACTACCAGGGCAAGCATATATCAGCGTCCTGATGTGCACTCTCTGTTCCTGGAGGGTTGAATTGAAGTCAACACAACTTCTTGGGGTGACCCCTATACTCCAACTTCACAAAGTGAACACTCCACAAAGACTACCTGACCTTTTGTGATTCTCCATAGTAAAATGAATAATCCAAGTTCCTCCCCAAAGTTTAAGATGTTCAGTCTCACTACCATCAGAGTTCAAGGTTTGTGACTTTAGTCCAAAATATTAAATATTTTAGGTTTGGAGACTGTTTTGTTTTCCCAAACAACCTGCTACATTGTGATAGCCTCTGAGATTTTTGATACTGTCTCTGGTTTCCTCTGAGTTAATTGCCTTCATGACAAACATTAGCCATGGCATGCTGGAAGATTTAAAGATCAGAAGTCAAATCCTCATTTATGCTGAAATCTGGAGACTAAACTGCTGAGGAAGGGCCCTTGGTCCCATTCCAAACACTTGTAATGTTGGGTAAAATACATCAGATATAATTACATGAAAGCCAAGATTGGAAGATAGAATTGGAAATCACCAGACTCAGAAACAGAGAAGAAATTCAAATTTAGAGTGGAAAATAGGAACCAAAGTTGAAGCTATCCACAAGGCCATGGAACCCCAATTTAAGTCCAGGGCCTGGGGAATGAAGACAAGTTGGGATTTTAACACCCACATAGTTCCTATGGGTCTCAGCTCAGTCAGGGAGGTGGAGAGCTGGGCGACAGCCAGGAACCTTAAGAAGCTGCCAAATCCATGAAGTAGAGATTAGAAGTTGGCAGGAAAAAAAAAAAAGTCTACTAAACCTAGATCCTTCTTCTCAAAAAGAATTAGACGGTAAACTTTAGACTCAGTTGGAATAGCCTTGAGGAAAGGATTTCTTGATATCTGAAAATTCAGAATCTTTACTAAGCATTGACACTTTTGACCCTCATCTGATCATACATTTTTGTTGTTGCTGTTTTAAAAATTAGGACGAATTGAGTCAAAGCAGGTTAAAAAAATCATGTGGGGGAGGGGTAGGAAAAATCATGTTGTTAATTCTGTTTCTGAAGCACATGAGTTGAATCATCATCATCATCATCACTATTGCTGGTACTCATTAGTATCACAGCTATAATTCTCTAAATGTTATCATCAATACTCCATGTTACATTTCATATGAAAAAATTATGGGAGTGACTTTCTCCAAAATAATGTTTACAAGAGAGGCAAGTAGGGCTCAGGCAAAGGTTTGTTTATTACCGATCAAACTGTTCTGCCTCAACAATAAAATGATTAAGAGCAACTAAGCAGAGTTCACTGATGCAAGCCTCTGAACTCCTTGTCAGGACTCTGGATGGGTAAAACATCTGCAACTCTACGTAACTCTGAAGCTGTTAGAATTCCTAGGTGTCATATCATGGCCAGTCCATGAAAGATGGTTCAACAACGCCCATGAGTGACATTCTGCTCAGTGGGGCTAGTCCAACACTGATGAAATGCTCATGGGTTTGTTTCTTCAACCATCATTCTTCATATATAGATACTTCTGTAGTCTGCATGCACTATATAAGCTCGTCCTACAGAAACATGTCTGTCCCCTCCTGTTAAATGCAGACTTTGACTTCTATTCTCCAATATTATCTTAGCAGTGACAACAGTAATGGTAGTGCCTACTAACAAATATACATTAGAATTTGTGTCACATGATTATATATATTATCTTCCCTCATTGTTGCAGATGAGGGAACAAAGACTCTGTGAGCCTAAGTAATCTTCCAACATTCTATATCTAAAAGACAAAAGAGAAAAGAGGGCATTTGGGCCCAGGTATGTTTGACTCCAACAGTGCATATAATCATGGATGTGCTTTTATTCAATGTGATTACTCCCTATGGCAGTAAAAGCCAATACTGAGAATAGAGAAACTCATTGACAATATTATCAGTTCAGTTACAAGAAGGTGTAACACACATTTGCGACATAAATATTCAATAGTCATTCTATCAGTAACATTCTAACTGGAAGAACTAGCTTTTATTGATGTATGCATCTATTTATCTGGTATGTATTAGATACTTTCACATACTACATATCACTTGATTTTCAAAATATTACTAAAAAATAACTATGCCCACTTTATAGTGGAAAGCATTCAGGCTCAGGCACTCAGGAAGGTTATGGAACCTTAGCACAGAGGAAATACGTGGCTAGATTCCAATCCAGGTGCTTGTTGCTACGCCATGAGGCCAGTGTGACTTTATAATGTGTACCAAACACCTTTACTATACTATTTTATGGATATTCATATTCTCTATCTTGCATTAAATCTGAATCAAAATAATACAAATTTCTCCAAAAAGTAAAACTCTCACATGTATGTGTCATTGATTACAGGCTGTTAAGAGCTGAAAGAGATTTAGTGTTACCCACCTGATCTTATTTTTTTTATTTTTTTTGAGTTGGAGTCTCACTCTGTCGCCCAGACTGGAGTGCAGTGACCGCTCCCGGCCACCGCAGCCTGACCTGCTGGGCTCCGGCGATCCTTCCACCTCAGCCTTCCAAGTAGCTGGAACTAGAGGCGCACGCTACCACGCCCGGCTAATTTTTTGATTTATTGTAGAGATGAAGTCTCGCCAAGTTGCCCAGGCGGGTCTCGAACCCGCGGGCTCACTCAGGCAATCCACTCACCTCAGCCTCCCAACGCGCGGGATTACAGGCTGAGCCACCAAGCCCGGCCCACCCACCTGATCTTAAGAGTGAAAAGACTGAAGTCCCAGAGAAGCTCCAGGTAATACATCTCGTGATTTGTGGTGGGATCATGGGCAATTCTCCAAAATGGCAGTTAAGAGTTGATTTGGTCCAAAAGCATGACAAGAATCGCTGGGCTTCTCAATATGCAAGTTACTCAGAAACCATGAGTGTGATGCCTAAGAACAGGGTAACAATATAATCTAGTTTGCCTGAGCCAGTCCCAAGGCCAGTTGGTTTAAGTTTTATTATTAATAGCACCCTTTTTATCCTCAAAAATACCCAAATTTAGAAGATGAATTATATGGTCTAAGAGGTTCATTTTCAAATTGATTTAAAATTTAAATACACAACTATTTTAGAGATGCCGTCAAGTTTACATATGTGACCTGAGCTATGATCCTGAATGCCCCTCCCTGCAGGTAGGACATCAAGAAAGTCCCTGTATTCACAGCAGAAACTCCATCCCAAGTACTGTCTTAAAGAACTAGATGATTTCATGTTACTTTTTTGTTTCTCCAGAAGACAACTGGAGAATGGTTGTTGCATAAGAACAACAATAAATGATAAGTTGCAGCAAAGCACCTCTTTCTGTATTGGTTGAATAGCTGCAGGAAATACTCAGATCCCCCTGGACTGACCACTCTCTGGAGGGTTGGCATGGGGCTCTAAGCCTGGGTCTGTGAGATAAGCTGCATTCCAGGCCTCACAGTGCATGACCTGGTTACTACCTGGAGCTTTTGTGCTGAATTTTGTTATTAAACCTGCATGAGAGACAATATTTCTGTCATTACAGAAAGGACAAACTACCTCCTCCAGGGAATCTGGCAGGACCCTCTAACACCATCATAAAGCAGTGCCAGAAGCCACTGTCATCAGATATATGCAATTAGATTCTGAAAAATGCTTAGGCTATAATGTGTAATTAACGCTGACAAACTAGCGGTAGAATGCTGTTCATTTCCAGTGTAAGAGGTGTAAGGGAACATATTCTAACAGAATAACATCATTTTTGTCAGGAACCTTTTGGTTGTAAGTAATAGAAATAGAAACCCGCTGATATTAACTTAAAGTAATGGAAAAAGTAGTATAATACCGGAGTGGGGGGTGGATTTCAATGCAGTTAAATTTCTTCATAAGAAGAAAAACACCCAGGAACTAAGTGAGCCATCACTGTTTTGCTTTGCTTCTCTTTCTAAAAAGCAACTTCATTCTTTAACATTTTTCTGCAGAGTGGCATTCTCTGATTTATTTGTACACAACCCCCCCCAAAAAAACTGTCTCTAACTTCCTTGTTCAAATGCCCAGCCATCTAGATTCCAGCTCTGAAATCCTAGGGGGAAACAAATCTGAGTGGCCCATGAGCTAGGCATGAGATGCCAATGCCCAGACCAATGAGTTATGACCAGAGAAACCATGTGCTACACACATGGGTCCTCTGGAGTCTGACAAAACTCCCAAGGAATATACAAGTGGCTATAGTCATGTGCATTTTTACTGGATGTTTCTAGCTCCAAGAACGCCTATTTTCTATTTTTCCCAAATATATTTGGAAATAAGTTGGGCATATGGGCACACAGAAGCATCATGTTCTGAGTAGGTAGTAATGCCATTTTAGCACGCTCAACTGTGCCTCTAAAAACTTCTGTGCAGAAGTAGATCAGCTTGTATAATTCATGAGAGCCATGCCAAGGGCCCCCGACCACAGCAGCCACTGTGAACCCACACTGAGGAGGTTGGTGTCCTTTATTCTCTATCCTGTCTGCTGTCATCTGTTTATTCTTGCCTGAGCCCCCATGAAGTCTCTGTGCCACCCACCATCTCTAAGCTTTCCTATTCTGCCTACATCAGCCCTCAGGCTGGAATGAAAGAGAGGGTCTTTAACAAGGAGATTGAAAACATAATAAATATTTCCTTAGGCAGCTTGTCCATTCAGATGTCCTTGATTTCTAAGCAACAAGAAAAACTACTGAAATGTTAAAGAGACACAAGACAAAGACTATATCAAGGGTATGTTTAAGTTTTTATAAACTGTATAAGTTTCATAAATTTTTCCTAGTATCTTTTAACCTTTACGACTCATATCTTTTAAAATTCATTTGCCTTGGTGATTTGTTGTATTACTGCTGATCTATTTTCTACCTAATTAAAACTGTCTTATTGGTTGAAACAGAAGTTGATGTGATTCTTTTTAAGAACAATTTCACAGGCAATGAGATAGAAAATGAGAGCTTTTCTATATTTTCCATTACTTTGTCAGATTCAGAGTTCGTCTGTGTTTTTAGTAAAAGGATCTGGTTACAACATCAACAAATGATTGGTAAAGACTGTGACCCAGTTGCAGTTCTTGTGATTTAATCCTATATTACTATTTTTTGAAGAATTATACTGTCTAAAATTTCACATTATTATGATTTTATCTGGTTCAGAATTTAAGTTGAAAAACACCATTGATTTTCCTTTAATAGGGAGAAGAATGCAATAATTCAATAAGTTGGAAGTTAATTATAATTTTAATAACATTTAATATTTTTATTTAATCCAATTCATTCAACATTAGTTGAATATATACTATTAACTAAAGCATTATAAAGATAAGGATGATAAAAAAAAATTACAGCTTCTTCATCCTCCCCCGCTCCAGACATCCACATACTAGCTGAAATGACAGAGGGAGATAAAATAAATATAATGCAAGACAAATTACAGTACATATGAGAAGAGAAATATAAAATATTTAGGGAATATGGCGTGAGAGTAACTCTAGTTCAAGGAACACATGGGGAGGTGAAATTTAAACTAAATTCTGGAAATGGGTGGGTAATATCATTCAGTATCTTCAGTAAAAGTTTCCGGGATCACCAGTTACTTTAATTATGACTTTTACTTCAGAAAACACAGAATTAATATTGTTAACTTGATCTTCAACTGGGCAAGTCAGAATCACTTGGAGGATTTCGTTCAATATACACATGCCCAACCCTCCATCCCCCCATTTTTATTTAGTTAATGAAAGTCAGGAAGAATTTGGGCATGAACACAGCCCCTGCAAAATGTGCACGTGAGCACACACACACATACACACACACACACACACACACACACACGAAGACAAAGTGTGTATGCTATGGTAAAATCTATTCACAGAGATGTATCCCAATATGAAACAGTTTCTGCAAAAATTTTGGACAGATTCTGTTAAGGTCTTTTGGAAAGATCTCATTTGACTCTCAAAATTAGGAATTTATCAATATAGGTCATTTTTACTTAATTTGTTTTCTTATCTGTATGTAAGTTTATTTTATACACATTTATGAAAGGTACTTTAGCCCTTTCTGGAATAGAGTGGAGAATAAAACCAAAATAGATATGTTAAAATAGAGATCATAAGACTGATGGAACAAACTCTGTGTGACAATAAGACACCAAATTATAAACAAGACCTAAGGCCATGCAGGCATGGGTT
Organism: Tarsius wallacei; assembly: GCA_963574415.1. Taxonomy (NCBI): domain Eukaryota; kingdom Metazoa; phylum Chordata; class Mammalia; order Primates; family Tarsiidae; genus Tarsius; species Tarsius wallacei. Next base: position 11,351 of record CAUYQG010208268.1, read on the forward strand.
AAGTCACGCTTAAAGAATAAACTATGTTCTGCTGCAAGAGTTTCCCTTTTCTATAGCAGCTGAACAACCACTGGCCTATAGATAAGCAGTATTAACACAATTGCAGTGCACCAGCCATCAGATGCTGACTAACTGATGCCCCGTTCCACAAGCCCTAACTACAGCTTAGATAGAACAAGAGAATGATTTCACTGACTTTCTCCTGGTAAGAGACCACTAAAGGTAGACTGGTTCTGGCCGGTTTACAGAGGCTGCGCACTGAGTATTCTCGTGTTCCTGCTTCAACTTTTGACAAATAGGGCCTGACTGTATTACCTTTGAATGTTAAGTCTCCGCTCCAAAGTGAACATGGGATGTGTGTAACATGCATGGTTCCTTACTGTGTATGCACGTGCCCCTTCTCTTTGTGAATATTCATAGCTCTTCCTATAACCTGTTAAATATGTATACTTGGCTAACCCATTTAGCATAAATTTCTGTCTCATCCTTCCCTCCCTCAAAGTGCTTGTTTTAGATCTCTGCCGCAGGCTATGCTTCCCAGTCTGTCCGGATGGCCATCCTGCAGGCTGCAACTCTCTGTAAGAAACTCTCCAAAATCTCCTGATTTTAAGTTGACAGATAAGATGATAGATATCTAGATGGATCGCTAGTGACCTGAATGACTTAATGTTCTCTATTTCTACTTTTGAAGGAGTCAAGGTTTGAGGTGTATCTGTTCCTGCTCATAGCTGGTTCACCAAGCCTTCAATCACAGATCTGGATAGAACTCCCAGGCTTAAGATAAACTACAGCCCTAATGCATAGAGCAGCATTGAGAACTCTGGAAAGTTATTACTTCAGTATAAAAATCAAAGCCTTATAGCACCATACATTGTTCATTTTAATTCCTTTTGCTTTGTCAGTGTGGAGTACAGACTGGTTTATTCTGTTTCAGTCTTGGAACTGATTGTTTATATAATTTAATTATGGTAACTGATTAGCATTTCTTAGATAATGTATTACATCGTAGAATCTTTTCATTGGAAATATTAGTTTGCATGGGAAGAAGTCAAAATCTTTACCAAAAGAGCTAATAAATGTCAGAGAACAGTCCCTGACAGAGTATAATCCTGACAACGTATTAGGAAATAGTTTAACTATCTGGTATACCAAGGAAAATAAAAAGGCTTACTATCCCTGAAATGTCTCCCTGAGCTTCTCTTACTCAAATGTAGACACATCAGTTTCACCACGAGTGTCACTACAGAGATAGCACTATAGCAAAGTAAACAAGACTTATCTTTCTCAACTAGTGTGATCATTTGGATTTGGTTACTAATTAATTCGATGGCTAATATTTTGTGAGGTTGTGTGCAAAGCATTCATTAGGATAATAATAAAATTTGATATACGGTTCTGTAAAAGCAGAAAACTGATTTCTGAAGAGCTAAAGAGTAGCTAGACTAGAGTAGGATTCTAGAGAGTGGGATGACTAACTTGCCTTGATAAGATAACCAGATATCTGCTGAGAGCTATCGGATGGGCCTTCCACCATGACTCTGCTCTGTCTTCCCAATGTGCCTCCAAACTGTTGTTGAACACAACAGTGTGAGAAGCAGAAGAGAAATTGAGGGTATCAGATGAAGGTTGCAGCTCCAAAGTTCAGAAAATTCTTATAATCTTATGAAAATAAAGTATTAGAAACAAGTTTAAGAATCTAGTAATTTTTTTAAAAAGTTTGTAGAGGTGGATCTCACTATGTTGCCCAGGCTGGTCTCAAACTCCTCCTTTGGTACTGGAATTACATGTGTGAGCCATCACACCAAGCCAGAAGCTAATAATTGTGAAGGCTGTTACTTTTCATGTTTTGCCGTGTGAACAGATTAACTTCATTGAAAAAAATAAATACGAGTTTGACACAAATCACAATATAGCTCCATAGTCTACTGCTACTCATGCCTACTCCAGGCACACACTCATGCCTTGATTTAAACTATTTTCTTCATTTGTTTTTCCAGCCAGGTAAGCATAGTTAAATGCCCCCAAAGTTGGTAAATCAATGATGTAATTTAACTGCATCACTTCCATTTTAATTGGAACTAAAAAACCTTTTTACATCAAAAGACCAAAACCCTAAGTGCAGAATTCTAGGTAGCAGTCAGCTGATGGAAGAGGCGATTTTTCAGACCCTTCCTGGCACTCCTGAAGTCCAAGTCCACAAACTGCCATTGACCTTGTCTATTGAAGACCTGCTCTTTTTCAGTTAGAAGTGTCTTCAGAAATAAAGCCGGCCTTAGAAGACGTTTATATCTCCCTCGCCTTGATTGTGAGAAAAATCCCAATTCTTTTTGTTTTCATCTTCTCTATGTTAAAAAAAAAAATTGGTTTTTTAAAGACCAAGTTACAGTCCATTCAATTGTTCATTTATTTACAAACATTTTATGAATTCCCACAATGTTTTAGGCAATGTGCTGAGTGCTGGTAAAATAGAAATGAACAAAGCACTGTTCCTTTCCTCAGTCAGTGGCGAAGATAGTGCAGTAATATGCTACTGATGTTAAGACAGAAGTCTGTTCAGCATTGCACCTGGAGTCACAAAAAGTAAGTGGTCAATTCTGTCTCCTGTATCAAGATGTGTTCCTGTGCTTACGATAGCTTAATTTTTTAAAATATTATTATAATTTGTACAGGAAAAAAACTAGAAAAATTACGACTGCAGTCATATTTGATCAGAAACCACATAATGCCTAACAAACTTCTGATTTTTATTACAAGTATTTATTATCGTTGTTCTACTATTACATTTGGCACATCTGTGGGGCTTTTTATTTCCAAAATGATTTGCTAATCTGTAACTTATTATTACAGCTTTTTTGTTGAAAAGATTTTTCTACAGCAAGGTACAAAAAGGCATTCTAGGGAAAACATTTTAAATTACATTATTTACCAAAAAGACTATCTTTATGTATTACTGGCCTATTGAAATTTTTCTTTGCAATCAAATGCCATTCATTTTTACATAATGCATGTCAATAACAGCTACCATGGAAAATTAACCATAAGCAGAAACTGTTTTCCTACCTCTCTTCATTTTTTGCTACTCCTCATGTTTCTTTCCACTTTTATTTGTGAAAGTTTGAATCCCTCCTTTTTGATGCCCTTGAGTCCATAATCTCTGCTTATGACAATTCTTTTTTGGCACCCACATTATAAATTATTATTTTGAATGATGCCTTCATTTCAAATGCACCCTTATACTCCTATCTTTTCTTCTGTGTTTTTTCTCTTATATTATTTTTGTACCTTTTAGAATCTTGCTTTGAGACTTCTGTCTTCTTTCTGACTCTTTCCCTGAAAGGGGTCCCTAGAATGCCATTGCTCAAGGGCAAAGAATCAAGCAATTCTGTTTCCTTTAGCTCACTCTTCGTTCCTTTCTTCCTTCATGCTTCCAACTCCTTATGTCTGGAGTGCTCCCTTCTGAAACATCTAGCCTGTCCTTTGGCAACTTCCTTCAAAACCTGGTTCTGCAGGGCTCGGTGGCTCAGCCTATAATCCCAGCGCTTTGGGAGGCCGAGATGAGTGGATTGCCTGAGCCCGTGGGTTCGAGACCTGCCCGGTCAACTTGGGGAGACCTCATTTCTACAATAAATCAAAAATTAGCCGGGCGTGATAGCATGCGCCTGTAGTTCCAGCTACTCGGAAGGCTGAGGCGGAAGGATCGCCGGAGCCCAGCAGGTCGAGGCTGCGGTGGCCAGGAGTGTGCCACTGCTCTCCAGTCTGGGCGACGGAGTGAGGCTCCAACTCAAAAAAACAAAAACAAAAACAAAAACACCTGGTTCTATGTTAATTTTCTTCAGACAACTTTCCTGGCCTAACCCACTGTAGGCTACTTCCTGTTTCTTTTGACCCCTGGGAATTTATGTATAAACAATACATCATATTCTCATATTCTTGGAAAGTGTTTGGTTTCGTCATTTTATTTAGTTATTGTGAAGTATTTTGTTATATCTTATTATTTATATAATCGTGTTTTATTATTTACTCTTTCTAATTCCTGACGTTTTCTTCTTAGTAGTATCATAGCTATTATTTGATCACGTAAACATGTAATTGGTTGCTTAATCTCTGTCTCTCCTTCTAGAATACAAACTCTTCTGGCTAATTGTTTATCGTTCTATCCTCTGATCCTAGAAAAACAGACATGGTAAGTGCTCAATAAATATTATAATATCTTTGAAATACCATTCAGGATATTAGTGAAATGAAAACACTCGCAAATGCTTGCTTTTTTTTTTTTTTTTTTTAACACCATTTTGTTTGGAATCCCTCACACTTTTTGTAACAGTTAGCATGTGTCTGGCTGCAAGATGTAGAAAGCCTAACTAACAAGGGCATAATTCAAAGGACACCAGCTGTTTACTTAGCCATAAGTTCAAAGGTGGGCAGCTCCAGTGTTGGTTTGACAGTCCAAAGTTGTCATTCAGGAACTAGGCTGTTCTCATCCTTCTCCTTAGCCATCCAAAGCTGGATGGCTTTCTACCTCAGCCATAAGATGTCAGAGACCAAAAACGGTGGCCACATTCTCACATTTCAGTGTGCAAAGCAGGAAGCAAGGAGACTGGCATCAAAACATGGGGATATTTTCTCACTCTTGTCAGAATCCCAGAAACCCCTTCCTAGCAGCCTTCTTCCCATTTCAATGACAAGAACTGAGTCGCATGCCTACCTCTGGACTAACCGTGGGCAGAGGGAAAGCAATGCTATTAATGGCCAACCCTAATTCATCCCAGCTTCTCTGGCACAAAAAAAAGGGGGGTGGGGGAATACTGGGTATGCAAGCCACACTGTGCCTGCTCTTCTGCTGTGTTAAATGAGCCACATGAAAGCTCAGTTTTCCTCAGAATCTTCAAGCTCTTAACATTCTTCAGGCTTTTCCCCTTTTCTCTCTACCTTTAAATCATTGCCTTTTCTTTCAGAGATTTTTTTATCTGCTTAAAGCTGCCTTTTGAAACTTATTTTCTCAACCATTGACTTGTTTACATAAACTTAATTTCTGCATTCTAATTCTTTTTCTTTTCAAAAGCACCAAGACATATCACATTTTCAAAAGAACAAATTAATTTTCCCTCTTCCTTTCCATTACACATATATACTTCTGTTTCTTAACTGTATTAGGATACTCAGAGACCAAGAAACCATCGTCTGCTCTCTTTATAACTGCCAGCGGCATTTCACAGGTGCCAAATATACTTGACGTGTCCTTTCCCTTTATTCCCTGTAATCAGAGACACGGAGGCTTTTATAGGAAGTGATAGGAACCAGGGTTTTTTGGCCAAAAATACAGGTCATATTATAAACATCCTCTACTAACTTGTTTCTATTCAATTATTTTCATATTTACTTCTTGCTGGCATCAGGAAGTCCCAGAACACAGTGTATTTCCCCTTTATTCCACCTCTTCCAACATCTTTCACAGAAGGAAAGAACCTGGGTTTCCATGGTAACACAAGTGTGCTAATTGAAGGTATCTGGCTATAGGTGAGATAACTCCCTTTCAGATTCAGTGGGGAGAGAAGAAATAAAGTTTTTTCCTTCTTTCTTTTCTTTTTCCTCCCAGCAATGCACTTCTGAAACTAAAGAAACCCTGCAGTGTCAGTGTACAGTGTTAAATTTTCACCATCACACAGATTTACAACTCTTGGGAATAATTCAATCTCATTTTATCTCACTTCTTTCCCACAAACAAATGATTGAAGACATAAGTTTTTATTTCTAAAATCATTTTCAGAATAGTTTATGCTAGCATAGGAATGAATACAATTAAGGAATTAGGAAATAGACATTCATCTCCCACCCAAATCCTTAACATTCTCTACACATCCAGACATCCTTTTTATAACATCGAATCTTTCACTCAACATTTCACATAAAGCCACAGCTCAGTACCATCATCTAAGCCATAATAGGTGAGAAAATATGCTCCTACCTGTCATGTTTATTTTGCCTTATGATGGTTAAAAATTTACCTTTACGGCACTGAGAATGAAAGCTGAGGCCTGTCAATATGAGAAACACAAATGAGTTGCAACCAGTCCGTGGGCTACAGTCTCTATACTTCTTCTTATCAAAAAGGTCAGCATTGATGTAAGGTTAGGCAAAACAGCCTGATAAATACCACAAAGCTCTCCTGCTCCCTATTATGCTAAGTGGAGTGACTAGGCAGCCCACTCAATATTTTTGTGATCGCTTCTATCAAATACACTCCAATCCAGAGCTTCCCAATGTCTGGGGACCTAGGAGTAATGAAAACAATTGCTTAAGTTAAACTTCTAGACCCACAATCCTGATGCAACCCCCCCCCTCCAAAAAAAAGAATCACGGGACCTTTATTCTTTGCAAGTGAGTGGATTTTCAGCTCCACTGTAATGGAAGGTACTAGACGGGTTGTCATTTTACTACACATTTTAAATTTGACAGGACATTTGCCCTCAATTATTTGAAATGAAAACTTGGTGCATGTTATACTATAGCAAGGTAATGCAAATATGCTATCGATTCTAATATAATGGAGTGATAGGGCAATAGGACACTGCTAAATCTATAGAGAAAGTGTGATGCTTCTTGGCTCTGTTTAACCCCCAATAAGCCTAGGAACTTATCACCAAGATGCACAATTTGGATCTCAAAAGACAGTCTGTCTTTGCTTGGAAAAGAAGCACAGCTGCCACTAAACTAACGTAAGCACAAATAAACCTTCTAGTTTTACACAAAATACAAGACTTATAGAAAGTTCAGTGAACACTCTATTTATTTACGATACCCTCTTAAAACATCCTGCTCAAGTAGCTCAGATTTGAAGCATCCATAGGAACTCAACTCAACTTTGATTCACTTTTTCACATTATTTACCTAGAATGAGATATCAGATTCTCTTTGGTTTCAATCCCCTTAAAACTTTCCCGGTTCTTAGTTCTCTGTACAATCTGGCTTTCTGCGGATTCTGGTGGTTCAGATATAACCTCTCATATTTTAATGATATATAATCGAGAAATGCTGAGTTGTATTTTGCTATGCAATTCTAATTTGACAGGGCATTTGCCCTCAATTATTTGAAATGAAAACTTGGAGTATGTTATGCTATAGCCAGGTAATGCAAATACGTTATCCATTCTCATATAATATCTTCGTAGGAGCTTGATAACTGACCAAAAAAAAAAAAAAGAAAAAAAAATGAAAGTGATAAAAGAACACCTATCTTTTAGAGGAACTCAGACCAAAATACTCTCTACAAGATGACCTTGTGGGAAAGAGGACCGGTGGAGAGGTATGCCATGCATGATCTAACATCA
>CAUYQG010208270.1:0-13417 GCA_963574415.1 Tarsius wallacei
AAGGCTGAGGCGGAAGGATCGCCGGAGCCCAGCAGGTTGAGGCTGCGGTGGCCGGGAGCGGCCACTGCACTCCAGTCTGGGCGACGGAGTGAGACGCCAACTCAAAAAAAAAAAAAAAAAAAAGGTTCTATCCTGAAGGTCATGAAAAATAAAGGCCATTTTGACACTAGGGAGAGCTTAGGTAGAGAATATAGGAATCAGAAATAAACAAGAATAAACAAGGGAATTATCAGTAGGTTTCTCCGTGGTCAAGTGTAGGGATGCTCTTTTTACTAAAAAAATGTTTTTCTTAAGATTCCAGGAAAAGGTAATACCTAGTTAAGTCTATGATTTTGTTTTTACAGGATCCTAAAATATTTCTAAAGTAACGGTGTGCTTAATATGTTTCAGTTATGTTTCTCAGTGTATCACATATGTTAACTCCACCACATACGAGTAAGCTCTATGATCTTGGGAAGTTACTCCATCTCCTTATGCCTCAGTGTCCATATCTGTATAATGGGGGCAATAATAGTGCCTCCCTTATAAAGTGGATGTGAAGATTAAAAAATAATGGCTTGACAAAACCTCCTCTCTACAATAAATGAAAAGACGAGCTGGGCATGGGGGCGCACGCCTGGGGTTCCAGCTACTTGGAAGGCTGAGGCAGAAGGGATCACCTGAGCCCAGCAGGTCGAGGCTGTGGTGGCTGTGACTGTGCCACTGCACTCCAGCCTGAGTGACAGAGTGAGGCTCCGACTCAAAATAAAGTAAAATAAAAATTTCTTTAAAAAAATAATGGCTATCATTTATTGAATTCTTACCACCTGCTGGTTATTATCTTAAGTGTTCTATATAAGTGATCCCATTAAAAAAAACTCTATATATGTGTAAATATTTATTTTATGAAAGTAGAATTGTACACTACACCCTATTTTGTAATCTGCTTTTTCATTAAATAAAATAACTAGAATATTTTGTCTTTGTCATTAAATATTCTTATCTCATAATTTTTTTTCTTTTGAATTGGCGTCTCCCTTTTCCACCCAGGCTGGAGTACACTAACATGATCACAGCTCACAATAGCCTCGACCTTCTGGGACAGACGATCCTTCTGCCTCAGCCTCCCAAGTAGTGGGACCACGGGGGTGTGCCACCATGCCTGGCTAATTTTTTTTTATTTTTTGTAGAGATGAGGTCTCACTATGTTGCCTGGGCTGGTCTCGAACTCCTGGGCTAAAGCAGTCCTCCTGCCTCGGCCTCCCAAAATGCTAGGATTACAGGCATGAACCACTGTGCCTGGCCACTTATCTCATAATTTGTAATGACTTCATAGGATACCATAATATTAATGTGCTATAATTTATTCAACCAATTCCCTACTGATGGACATATATGTAGTTTCCAACTTTCTTCTACTATAAACAGTTTGTGAATAACCTTGTAGGTAAAACTTTTCTCACATTCATAATGATTTCTTCAGGATAACTTTCTAGAAGTGGAATAGCTGAATATGCATTTTAAACAATGTCTAATGCTCTTCAGGAAACGGTGTCCATTCACATTTCTATTAGTGAATCACAAGAGTTCCTAGTTTCCCACCCTGGGGCCTTGGTGGCTTTCTGCCTGAAATTGTCAATTTGGTGCTTGTCATATGAATATAAATTTCTTCAGTTTTTGGAGAGATTGATGATCACCTTGTAGTGGTATCTTCATGTACATCTTGTCTTAGTCCCTCAGGATAAATTCCTCGAATCGCTGAGTCAGAGGAAATATCTGTTTTATGTCTTCTATGATGGTGCCAAATTACCCTCCAAGAAAGTTGCACCCAAAAAAAGAAAGTTGTACCAAATGACACTTTTTTTTTTTTTTTTTTTGAGTTGGAGTCTCACTCTGTCGCCCAGACTGGAGTGCCGGGGCCACACCCGGCCACTGCAGCCTCGACCTGCTGGGCTCCGGCGATCCTTCCGCCTCAGCCTTCCAAGTAGCTGGAACTACAGGTGTGCGCTACCATGCCCGGCTAATTTTTTTGATTTTATTGTAGAGATGAGGTCTCACCAAGTTGCCCAGACGGGTCTCGAACCCGCGGGCTCAGGCAATTCACTCACCTCAGCCTCCCAAGGCGCGGGATTACAGGCTGAGCCACCAAGCTTGGCCCAAATGACACATTTTATAAGTAGGTAAGAGAGTTCTCATTCCACACCTTCACCAACATTGGGTATTACTATATTGCTATTATGATTATATACTTACAAATTTGGTTATGTAATGTATCATAACCAGAGGTGGCATTCAGCACACAGTATCAGGGAACAGATACCGGCCATAATGGGAATGTAGGGTCCTGGAAGTTCCTTGCTAGTTGGGCATCAACCGTTTAGTCACTGGATCACAGGGGCTGTTGAAGGAAATGCTGGGGGAGGCAGGGTGCCGGGGCAGTTGGTAAGGTCAGAGGGCTCTGGGCAGCAGCTCCAATGAGCCAGTATGGAGACATTACGCACTGTCATTGAGAAACAGCTTTATCAGCAGCACCTGCTGTACATCAGACCTGGTCCTGGCTCTAAAATGCATCTCTCTCGTTATTTATGAGGTTGAATATTTGCTACTTATTGACCATTTGCATGTTTTTCTTTTGCCATTTACATGTTTGTTTTCTTTGCCCCTTCTATTTTTTCTTATTACTGTAATATATATTTTATATATTGATTGCAATATATATTGAAGATATTTCCCCCAGTTTGTAAAACTATTTTCCCCCTGTGAAGGGATATTAAATATTTCATTTTATTTTTTTGAGTTGGAGTCTCACTTTGTCGCCCGGGCTGGAGTGCAGTGGCACACTCACGGCCACCGCAGCCTTGACCTGCTGAACTCAGGTGATTCTTTTGCCTTGGCCTTCCAAGTAGCTGGAACTACAGGTATGCGTCATGCCCAGCTAATTTTTTGATTCATTGTAGATATGAGATCTGGTCAAGTTGCTCAGGCTGGTCTTGAATCCGTGGGCTCAGGCAGTCCTCTCACCTTGGCCTCCCAAAGTGCTGGGATTATAGGAGTGAGCCACCACACCCGGCTTAAATACTTTAAATGTTAACGTAGTCAAATGTATCAATCCTTTCTCTTTTGATGGTATCTGCCTTTGGTAACATCAAAAACTTTCCCTTCAAGGTTATGTAAATTCGTGTCCACTTGTTATTTCATAAGTACATCTTATGCATCAAAATCCTTGTAATTTCAGTCGCTACATGGCATAAGCAGTGGGGCTCCTCCTTCCCTATTGGCACCTAGTTGTTTATCCAGGTGCCTCAGACCTTTTACTTGAGTTGATTTACTTATCACATATTAAATTTTCATGTGCTTGGGTCTGTTTCTGGACTTTCTATTCTGTCTTGCAGATTTGTTGGTCTAGGTTTGTTTTCCTGCCCGACCACACTGTTTTTGGTCTTTTATTTGATAGCCTGCTTTCCTATCTGATAGGATGAGTAGTACGTGAATCTCATTTTCCATATTTCTTTGCTATTTTACTCCTTATTTTCCACTGAACTTCCAAATTATTATGTCAAGTTTCGAGAAAACTCCATTTGAATTTCAACTGACATTAAAACAAAGTTACAAATATTTGGAAGGAATTGACCTTTTTCTAAAAATGCATCTTCTTGCTCTAAGCAGCACCTCTAGGGCACTGTATTCCTTGGCTCCGTCATCAGCTATGAGCCACATCATCGATTTGATAACACATTGCTGAACCAAACCAAAACAGTACCTTACATTCAGAGTTTAATGGTTCTTTTAAATCACCTTTAGCCATGGCAATCATCACAGTGACAGGCTTCCTACTTCCCTCTTTCCTAGGCTGAAGCAACCAGGGAACCTATCGTCTCACATGTTCGGAAGTTCTGGGGTCAAACAGGTTTCAGGGCTGGTTGCTTCAGCTGCTCAGTCACGCCATCAAGGCCCCAGGTTGTGCTAATCTCTCTACCCCTGACTGTCCTGGTTTCTCCTCCAGGCTGCTGGCAGGTTGGTGGAGCAGTTTTGGCACTGCATCCAGACTCAGTAATGGAAAGGGGACTCAGACTTTTTCTTAGGAAGGAGGCACTTTCCTAGAAGCCCATGGCTGTTTTTTCTTTCTCAATGGAAGACCAGGGTCACTAGCCCACTCTGGAGCCAATCTCTGACATGGGATGCGAGCCACTATAATTGTTTACTGCAAAACAGAGTGTACCTGTAGGTAGTGGTTGTTTTGGTTTTTTTTTCATAATCGGAGACCTTGGACCTTGAAGACTAAGAAGATAAAAATGAGGTACAACAACAATACTGGGCTACTAGTTAAATTTCTTAATTGAATTCAGTTTGATAGATGGCTGATGATCAGTGGTTCCCTCCACCCCCAATCCCACCCCAGTGATGGCCTGGCACTGATGACATAAAATCCTAAAACTCAGACATAACCCTGGGGAAAGAAAGCTCGAAGAATAATCAAATTAACTTTTCTGCCATCCTGTTGGGAAAGGGGCCAGGAGTCAGAATCCGAGTTGTGAAAAATAAAGAAAGCGCTATTCCTTGCATACTTGAGTTTGACAGCCAAGATATCTGTAGCTCATAATCTTGGACGGAACTGACCTAGCCGAGCAGCGCTGGTGTAGCCCACTGCCCTCTGCATTGGGAGACTGTTGCTCCAGGGATTTTAAGTATGCAAGCAAGCAAGAATGCTTTCGGTCCTCTAGGGGATGTTCAAGAGTCCCTGCTCCTCCTCAGGCATCTCCCTCTAGTTTGCCGATCACGTGCAAGGACATTCACTGGGCCTTCTGGCTAGGGCTGGGGCCTCTCTTTGGAGGAGCCATGATCTGCTCCCACGTCTCTGTGATAAGATGGTCCAGCAGCTGCTGCTGGCCTGGGATACTGGGGAGGCTGGAGTGAGTCAGTTCTACTTTGGCCTTGAGAGAGAGTCCTCTCTCTCCCTTGGGGTTGCGTTTCCTCAGGGCCATAAGAGGTAAGAGCCAAAGGACTGAGTTTAAGATGTGGGCCTTTGGGAAAAGGGCCCAGGGGGCAGTTCCATTTGGGATTGAACTGGGCCTCACACCAAGGGAGGCTGAGAGCTGTACACAGTCCAGTCTAGTTCGCCAGGAGACCAGTTAGAATTTGGGACAAAAGTATTACTGAATAAAGTGATTTGAGGGAGGCCACCAGAGTCTGATATGTTCCTGGTAAGTGGGGAGACAGCACATTCCTACTGGCTCACAAACCTGCTTCACAATGATAAAGGTTGTTAAGAGACCAGTCCCAAGATGGAAGCTCACCTTCCCTCAAAGGCATCAAGACCAGTCACATCAGACTTGCATTCCCATTGATGGCAGGCCCTGCTGAAAGTCCAGGTCTCCTGGGGTATCATTACCCAGAAAACATATCTCTATAAGGCAACTCTGTATTTTCCCCAATCTGACCAATCTCTAACCCCCTCTTCCTCCAGGCCTCCTACTCTGCCTTTTGGAACTCTCGGTCTGTCACCAGAAAAACTGCCTAGATCCTCAACTTCTTCTTTCAGTGGGACTTGATCTTGCTTAATGAAAACTTCGTTGTCTCCAGAGGACTATGTTTCTCTTGAGCCATTCTTAAGACACATAACGAGGGCCCGGAGTTTGGGTAGGTAGCTTCCTTGCTCTTCATGCCACTTCTGGGAAGTTTCTCCCTCCGCCTTTTTAAAAACAGCGGGTTTTGTAAAATATGGACCATCAGATTCTACTCACAGGTTGCTCTGCCTCTTAAAGTCACTTACATGCCTTTGGTCACCCCCCTTCTTCATTAAGATTTTAGGAGCTATCTCACTGTCTTTCTCTCCACCACTGCTCCCACCAGCATTCTTGGTGACTTCAGTGTCTGCATAGTTGATGCATTCTACCCCCGCCCCCTCAGACCCTTGAACTCCTAATCTTCCTAAATGCCCCAGTGTCAGCCATCCTTGTCCATGGCCACGACCTAAGCCTCATGGTCACCAATAACTGGACCACTCCTAAAATCTAGACTTCAGCATTCAACTCTGGCTACCACCACCACCTATCTTTCCAGCTGATTTACCCAAATACTCCAACTCCAACAATTCTTCAACTCCACTAAACCCACCAGTGTGCTGACCTGACTTGTACATTTTCTACCTCTTTCTTAATAATCTCGTTTACTTTGGGAGGCTGAGGTGAGTGGATTGCCTGAGCCCGCGGGTTCGAGACCCGCCCAGGCAACTTGGCAAGACCTCGTCTCTACAATAAATCAAAAAAACTAGTCGGGCATGGTAGCGCGCGCCTGTAGTTCCAGCTACTTGGAAGGCTGAGGCGGAAGGATCGCCAAAGCCCAGCAGGTCGAGGCAGCGGTGGCCGGGAGCGGCCGCTGCACTCCAGTCTGGGCGACAGAGTGAGACTCCAACTCAAAAAAAAAAAAAAAAAAAATCTCGTTTACTTCTGTATCCAACCTATATTCCAAGGTCCATCATTATAGTTGCAAACACAACTCCCTTGTCCTCCACTCATTCCCTATTATTCTATAGGCAAAGACCCAATCCCAGATAAGTTCATCTCATCTCTCTACCTACTCTGCTTCTAAGCAGAAGATGTGGTGAGGGAGAATCCCACAGCCACGCAGAGTGTTCTTGTTTTACATGTATGGTCACCATCTCAAGAGAGCTCTTAGGCTTGCTGTCCAGAAGTCCTGCCACAGTTTTATATTCAATGCATTTGCCCAATTTTCAAGAGGAGTTTTGTACACCTCACTGTCTCCACAAACCACAGTGTGCCCTCCCCCTTCTTATTCCCAAATGGCACCCTTGCCTCTGAGTTTACTGAGGAAGAACAATAGCTCATCTTCCCATCACTGAAATGACCAGGCTGCCTGCATCTCTTTCCATAAACTCTGCTTTCGCTCCTGTAGAGTAGAGGCAGTATCCCTCTTCCTATCCTTCACTCACATTCTGGCTCTCCCCTACCGTTTGGCTTTTCATAAGTGTTGTTTCTCTCTCCTCTGCCATTCAAATGTTACCCTCTCCACAGAATTATTCTTATTGGCAAATAAAGGTACCACCATATCTCTCACATTAAACAGAACCTTTCATGGTCTTCAAATCTCCTTTTGCTATTGCTTCCTCTCCACTCAATTTTTTTTTTTTTTTTTGACGCAGGGTCTTGCTATGTTGCCCAGGCTGGTCTCAAGTGATCCTGTTGTCTCAGCTTCCCGAATAGCTGGGACTACAGGTATGTGCCACGGCACCTGCTACTCACCTTTTTGATGCAGCATCTCAAAGAGTTGTTTATACTGTCTCTACTTTCTCACCTCTCGTTTTCACCCCAGTCCACTTTAATTGGACTTTCAGCCCCATGACTCCACTGAAAGAACGCTTCTCAAGGTCACCAATGACTTTCACCTTGCCACATCCCATGTCTAACTTTCTGGTCTACATTTGACTAGCTTCCTGGCATCTTCTCAGTCTCTTTTGCTGGTCTTTCAGACCTCTACATGTTGGAGAACTTGGGATTCAGTTCTTGGCCCAATTCTCTATTTATTCCCAAGGCGACCTCACTATTCCCATGGTATTAAATACCATCTCTGTGTTGACAACTCCCAAATTTGTATTGCCAACCTGACTTCCCTTCTGAGCAACAGACTCTTATATTCTGTTGTCCACTCAACAGCCAAAGATATCCCAAACTTCTCACATCCAAAACTGCTCCCCCAGTCCGTCACTTCCTTTGTCATTCCCATCTCAGGAAATGGGTCCCCCATTCACTCGGTTGCTTGTGCCAGTTAGCCCGCTTGATTCCTCTCCTGTCCTCACATACCACATCCAAACCATTAGCAAGTTCTTCTGATGCTAGCTTTAAAATCCTCTCTCCCCAACTGGACCTCTTCTCACCACCTGCACCAATGCTCTCTTGGTCCGAGCCACCACAATTCATGGTGAGATAATGCGAGACCTCCAGACTGGGCTCTTTTTGACTACTCTTGCTTTCTGTGGTTAATTCTTCACATATTAACTAAGAATTCCTTTTTAAGAATGTCAACACCTCTTTATAATGTACACCATTCCCCTGATCACAACACTCCAGTGGCTTCTATCACACTTAGAACAAAATCCGGACTCCTCACCTCATGTCACTGGCCCCAACTGATTGGACCCTGCTAGTCTCTCTAACTCCGTTTCCTTCCCCTCTCTGCACTCTAACCAACTGGCTTTCTCACTCTCTTCAAACCTGTTTGTTCCTGTCTCAGGGGCTATTAATGGGCTGTTTTTCTTTTTCTATCTAGAATGCACTATGATCTTATGTCTCCTTCATGTCATCTTCTGTCTCCCTCCCTCACTTCCCTTAAGGCTTAAGAGTTGACTGTCAGTGAGATCTTCCCCGACCATCCTACTCAAGATAGCCATTCATCCTTGTGGTGCTCTAGCCCCTCACCTTGCTTTATTTTTTCTCATAGCAGTTATATATTAGTTGTTTACGGATGTTTCCTCTACTGGAATGTTAGCTCATGAGAGCAGGGACTTTTCCTAACTTCTTCATTATCATTTCTCCAGTGCTAAAACAGTAACTGTACATAGTAGGTAATTAATAGGTATATTTTAAATGAATAATTAATCAAAAATAATAATTTTTACTGGCATACGCCTCATTAGTACTGCTTCTTTAAAGATCTTTAATGTAACAATGGACTATCTGAAAAGGAAACTAGGAAAACTCTCATTTACAATTGCACCAAGAAGAATAAAATACTTAGGAATAAACTTAACTAAGAAGGTGAAAGTCTCATACAATAAAAACTGCATAATGCTGATGAAAGAAATTAAGACACAGATAAATAGAAAGACATTCTATGTTCATGAATTGGAAGACAATATTATTAAAATGTCCATTCTATCCAAAGCAATGTACAGATTCAATGTAATCTCTATAAAAATCCCAAAATAGAAAATACAAAAATAGAAAAAACAGTGCTAAAATTTATATGGAATCTGAATAGCCAAAACAAACGTGAGAAAGAAGAGCAAAGCTGGGGATATCACACTTCCTGATTTCAAAATATATTACAAAACTACAATAATTAAAACAGTCTGGTACTGGCATAAAGATTTATATAATCTTTGTATCTATCATCTATCTATCTATCTATCTATCTATCTCTCTATCTATCTATCTAACATCTATCGGATATCTATATATAACAGAATAGGGAGCCCAGAAATCATTCCATATATGCACACGTGTATGGTCAACTGATCTTCAACAAAAATTCCAAGAATACAAAATGTGGAAAAGATAGTCTTTTCAAAAAATGCTATTGGGACAACTGAATAGCTACATGCAAAAAGTGAAATTGGATCTTTATCTTATACCATACACAAAACTCAACTGAAAATAGATTAAAGACTTAAATGTAAGACCTAAAACTATACAACTTCTATAAGAAAACAAAGGAGAAATCTTCATGCATTATTCTGGACAGTGAGTTTCTGGATACAACCCTAAAAACACAAATAAAAGCAAAAATAGACAAGCAGGACAACACCAAACTAAAAAGCATCTACATCAAAGCGAAAAGGCAACCTATGGAATGGGAATCTTTGCAAACCATATATTAAATAAGGTTTATTCTAATATATTTGGAAGCCCTACAACTTTATAGAAAAAACCCCTAAAAAATGGGCTAAAGACTTGAATAAACATTTCTCTGACAAAGACATACAAATGGCTAACAGGTATATGATAAGATGTTCAATGTCACCAATCATCAGGTGAGCACAAATAAAAACCACATGAGATACCACCTCATACCTGTTAGGGTGGCTAATATGAAAAAGACAAAAGACAACAAGTGTTGTCAAAGATGCGGAGAAACTGGAACACTTGTATACTGTTGATGGTAGCGTCAAATGGTGTAGTTGCTGTGAAAAACAGTATGAAGGTTTCCTCCAAAATTAAAAGCAAATCTACCATAGGATCCAGCAATCCTGTTTCTGGATATATTTACAAAGGAATAATAATCAGAATCTCAAAGTGATATCTACACTCTCATCTTCATTGCGGCATTATTCACAATAGCCAAGACATGGAAACAACCTAAATGCCCAACGTTTTTTTTCTTCTTTTTTTTTTAAATCGGAGTCTCACTCTGTTGCCGAGGCTAGAGTGCAGTGGCATGCTCACGGCCACCGCAGCTTCAATCTGCTGAACTTAGGCAATCCTTCTACTTCAGCCTTCCAAGTCGCTGGAACTACAGGTGCATACCACCATACCTGGCTAATATTTTGACTTATTGTAGAGACAAGGTCTCTCCAAGTTGCCCAGGCTGGTCTTGAACCCTTGGGCTCAGGCAATCCTCTTGTCTCTGCCTCCCAAAGTGCTGAGATTACAGGTGTGAGCCATTGTGCCCAGCTGTAAATGCTCAAGATTGAATGAATAGAAAGAAAATGTGGTATATAGAAACAGTGGAATATCAGTAAGTCTTAAAAGAGGAGGAAGTCCTGAATATGCAACAACATAGATGAACATTGAGGACATTATGCTAAGTGAAATACACCAGACACCGAAGGACAAATGCTGCATTCTTACATGAGGTATCTAATATAGTCAAATTTATAGAATCAGAAAGTATATTGGCAGTTATTTGGAGGAAATAGGGAGTTTCTAAGCAATAGACACAAAGTCTTAATTATGCAAGATGGGTATGTTCTAGAGCTCTGTATAACACTGTCCCTATAGTTAACAATACTGTATTGTATTCCCAAGTGTTTGCTAACAGGGTAGATCTCAAGTTACAACAATAAATAAAAAGATCTCAGCTCTTACAACAATAAAAAAAATGCGATGAAGGTGAGTGGCCCTGAGTCTTCACCAAATACCATGTTATGGCAACTAACAAACACAGCCAAGGCTGATGAGGGGTCTTAAAGCCCAACTATCTGACTGCTGACTCAAGTACCTGAGGGTGTCTGAAGAAAAGATTTGGTAAGAACACACAAGCTATCTTTAAATGTTAAGAACTTCACCAAAAAAAAAAAAAAAAAAAAGAGCTAATAAACAAATTCAATGACATTGCAGGATACAAAATCAACATACACAAACCAGTAGCATTTATATATATATCAGCGACAAACAATCTAAAAAAGAAACCAAGAAAACTATTCCATTTGCAGTACCTTCAAAATACATAAAATACCTAGGAATCAATCTAGGCAAAGAAATAAAATATCTATATAATGAAAACTATAAAACTCTGATGAAAGTAATTGATGAAGATACAAAAAATGGAAAGATATTCTATGCTCATTAATTAGAAGAATTAATCTTGTTAAAATGACAACAGTACCCAAAGCAATTTATATAGTCAATGCAATCCCTATCAATACCAATTACATTCTTCATAGAAATAAAAGAAAACAATTCTAACATTTATATGGAACCACAAAAGATCCTGAATAACCAGGACAATCCTGAGCAAAAAGAACAAAGCTGGAAGCATCACACTACCTGACTTTAAATTTTACTATAAGGGTATAGTAAGCAAAACAGAATGGTACTGGTGTAACAGCAAACACATAGACCAATGAAACAGAATACAGAGCCTAGATATAAATCCACATATTTGTAGTCAATTCATCTTTGACAAAGTCACCAAGAACATAAAACGGTGAAAGAACAGTCTTTAAATAACCTGTGTTGGGAAAACTGGATAACTACATGCAGAAGAATAAAACCAGACCTATGTTTCTCATCAGACACAAAAATCAAATCAAAAATCGATTAAAGACTTAAATATAAGACCTTAAACTATGAAACTACTGGAAGAAAACATTAGGGAGGCCGGGCGTGGTGGCTCAAGCCTGTAATCCCAGCACTTTGGGAGGCTGAGGTGAGAGGATTGCCTAAACCCATGGATTTGAGACCAGCCTGGGAAACTTGGTGAGACCTCATCTCTACAATAAATCAAAAAATTAGCCAGGTGTGGTAGTGCATACCTGTAGTTCTGGCTACTTGGAAGGCTGAGGCAGAAGGATCGCTGGAGCCCAGCAGGGCGACGCTGGGGTGACTGTGAGTGTGCCACTGAACTCCAGCCTGGGCGATGGAGTAATATTCCAACTAAAAAAAAAAAAAAAAAATTAGGGAAATGCTTCAGGACATTGATCTTAGAAAAGATATTTTTGTGTAAGACCTCAAAAGCACAGACCACCAAAGCAAAAATAGACCGTTGGGATTATATCAAGCTAAAAAGTCTCTGCACAGCAAAAGAAACAACCAACAAAATGCAGAGACAACCCATAGAATGGGAGAAAATATTTGCAGACTATCCATCTGACAAGGGATTAATAACCAGAATACATAAGGAGCTCAAACAACTCAACAGCAAAAACCCAAATAATCTGATTTTAAAATGGGTAAATGATCTGAATAGACATTTCTCAAAATAAGACATACAAATGGCCATGATGTATATAAAAAATGTTCAACATCACTAATCATCAGATACACGCGAGTCAAGACCACAATGAGATATCATCTCACCCCAGTTAGAATGACCTGTATAAAAAAAAGACAGGCAACAACATGTTGGTAGCTGTGGAGAAAGAGGAATCCTTGCACCCTGCTGGTGGGAATGTAAACAGTACAGCCGCTATGCAGGACAGTATGGAGGCGCCTCAAAAAACGAACTACCATATGATCTAGCCACTTCACTACTCTGCATATATCCAAAAGAAAGGAAATCAATATATTGGAGAGGTAGCTGCACTCCCGTATGTATGGCAGCTTTATTCACAGTAGCCAAGGTATGGAGTCTACCTAAGTGCCCATCAGTGGATGAATGAATAAAGAAAATGTGGTATTTAATGAGTAGGCTGTGGCTGAGTAAAAAAACAAAAGCGGTGCATATACACTATGGGTGTTATTTGGCTATAAAATGAATAAAATCCTGTCATTTGCAGCAACATGGATGGAACTGGAGGCCATGCTGTTAAGTGAAATAAGCAAAGCACAGAAGGATAAATATTGCATGATGTCACTCATATAGGAGCTAAAAAGGTGGATCTCATGAAGACAGAGGATAGATTGGTGTTTACCAGAGGCTGGGAAGTGTATGGGGAGAGGGAGATGAAGGAGAAAAAGAATATACATATATTTGATACCAAAGATGGTAAATTTTATGTGTATATTTCATCTCAATAAAAAAGCATAGCAAAATTTCAAAAATATTAAGAAATATCATTTTAAAGAGGTGTTCATTTAGCAATTCTCCAAATTTTAAAAATTGTTCACCTATGTCAGTAAAACACTTTCAGCACTCTTTCAGTAAGCGCGTATTTATTTACATATAGGCACATTAATCATTAGCAAATTGAAGCTCTTTCTTGTTTTTAAGATAGAAAATAGTTTTGAGACTTTTCCCCCACACCCCGGGGATGTCTTGGTGT
>CAUYQG010208271.1:0-35861 GCA_963574415.1 Tarsius wallacei
TGAGTTGGAGTCTCACTCTGTCACCCAGACTGGAGTGCAGTGGCCGCTCCCGGCCACCGCAGCCTTGACCTGCTGGGCTCCGGCGATCCTTCCGCCTCAGCCTTCCAAGTAGCTGGAACCACAGGCGCGCGCTACCACGCCCAGCTAATTTTTTGATTTATTGTAGAGATGAGGTCTCGCCAAGTTCCCCGGGAGGGTCTTGAACCCGCGGGCTCAGGCAATCCACTCACCTCAGCCTCCCAAGGCGCGGGATTACAGGCTGAGCCACACAGCCCGGCTAGATTTCCTTCTTTATCTGTTGTGTGATGCTATGCCAGAGTCAGATTTGAAAACAAAATTCAGCATAGGATAATCAGGTAATAAAACCCCTTCTGATGAGTCCTTTACAGGCATGACTCCCCAAGCCTCTTAGTTAGGAATTTGGGTAATAAAAAAAGGTCAGAGTTTAGGCTCCCATTCCAGAGAGGGCCCTGTCCCACGCCTAGAAGGAAGCAAAACTGCACAGAGAGGCCAACAAGAATCTTGACAGATAAACCTTGCTGGATTTCCCACTAAGTCTATTAGCATTAGATTATACCTTTAAAAAAATATATATTTTTTTATTTTAAAGATGTGGGGTACAATTCAGGATTAGGTATACAAGTAGTCATCATACAGGTAAAGCTTGGGCCACTCCTTGGTGCCCACTATGCCTGGTTTGAGATCAGGTACCACCATTGATGTTGTGTCCTACACCCACCCACTCCAGTAGTATCCCGCAACTGCCAATCCCTTCCTTACAGTATTATGGTAAATGTTTAGGGTTCGCTTATTAGTGAGAACATGCGGTACTCTGTTCTTTGTTTCTGTGATGGATCATTGAGTATTATCGACTCCAAATCCATCCAAGTTGCTGCAAAGTTCATATGTTTGCCCTTCTTTATGGCTGTGTAGATTATACCCTTTTTATTCAATCATATTTCTATACAGCTGTCCATATTTTGTGGAACTTAAATAAAAATGGAGGATTGTCTCTGTATCTTTGGGTCATGATTCTGAAAGCTCTTGTGTAACCATGTTACATAAATTTGTACACCCTCTCTCCTATTAATCTGCTTTTTTTGCAAGCTGATTTTTCAGTGAACCTTCAGAGGGGACAAGAACTTTCCCCTTGGCCCCTGCAAAGCCTCAACATGAGCACCAACACATCAGTTCTATCTTGATTTGTTTGTTTGGTTTTCATTTTCAAATGATCTTGAGCTGACATGGCAACAGAGTCTCAGAGTGTACCCTCTTTTGCTTTCCTCTTTTTTGAAGAGGTCCTTTGCAATGCTTCTTGAGGGGCAGCATTAGAACAGGATAGAGTGACATAGCCAAAAGAACTAAAAAGAGTTCCTCTTGGATTCTTCCCAACATTACAGAAGAGAGCTTCACAAGGAAAAATAATGTTCATTTCTACTGACAAAGTGAGAACTGAGTTTCCAATTTGATTGGCAGTGTTTTAATACTAGCATAAAATTAAGTTTGTAAGATAATAAGATATGCTTCCTATTTCATTCTTCCAGGGCTCTCAATTCTATTTTGGCTGAAAGTAACCACAGAGAACTAAATAATAATTAGATTTTGCTCACTCCTGTACACACGGTCATCTCTTTTCTAAAACACTCATCATTTGGATACAAACTAAATCTCTTTAATCTTAAAAAGACTGCAGAGGATAACGTCTTTGATCAGACTGCTGGTGCCGTGTATTTGTGAAAAGTGGCCCCTGAATCTGGGAAAACGCCCAAACATTGGCTAATTCTGTAGTTATGGGGCCCCCGTCTGAGAGGCCTGTGAATTTGGCAAGTATCAAGGTGGTAGAAGCAGGTCTAGATGGTTTCTTTTGGCCTGTAAACTGTCTTTCATCCCTCTACTTTCCTCAAGCTAGAAGCTAATACATAGTCAGAGAAAGGAACAAGCATGTTCAGCAGCAGTGAATTCAACATGTTGAAAATAAGAAATCTAGTAGTACACAGGAAGACCACGAGGGCATATGGAGAAGCTAAAACTCCTTGGAGGCGAAAAAATCTAACATGCTGACTATAACAACAAGAAAGCTAAACTTGTGTCCTCTAAAATAAGAAAGTTACAATAGCCAGGGATGCTTTCATTTTATTTATTTTTAAAAGATAATGGCAGTTAAAAAAGAAGTATTGTCACAGGAATGATGGTTTTCTATAGCTATGTAAAATCCAAGGGAAAATCACGATATCTATTTTCTGAAAAAATATTTGGTTATGCATGTTGGCTCACAGCTATAATCTCAGCACTTTGGAAGGCTGAGATAGGAAAATCACTTGAGCTCAGATTCAAGACCACCCTGGGAAACACAGTAAGACTTCGTCTATAGAAAAAAAAATACAAAAAATTAGCTGGGTGTGGTAGTGCGTGCTTATAGTCCCAGCTACTCAGGAGGCTGAGGTGGAAGGATCACCTGAGCCCAGGAAGTTGAGGCAGCAGTGAGTCAGGATCATGGCACTGCCCTCCAGCCTGGGTGATGGAGTGAGACTCTGTCTTTAAATAAACAAACAAATAAATAAATAAATAAAGATTTAAAAATTGGACTGATGCTTTGTGAAAGTTTAGTGACAAAGATCACTTGCATGCCAAATGAGAGATGTATACTGAGCCATTTTGTCAGATCATATAGATGTAGTTGAATAACAACTGAATTATTGTTTATTAACAACTACCTTTTCTAATATAAAGGAGTATGAAATTATTACCTACTATGGCAATCTATTAACTCTGGGGAAGAAAATAATAGATTTGGTCATTTTGTCATTTTCTTTTTAGAGCATCTTACACACACTAACACAATGTATGACTGTAAAAAATTAGGACTTGTGTTTAAATAAATATGCAAGCATAACTGCATTTCAGTGAAATTTATCATCTTCAAAATAATCCTTTTGGCTGTAAACATAACAATTAGAATTTTCAAATTGTTCTGGAGACAATCCAGATATCCTATGATTATTATTTTCAATAAAGGTGATTAATTAAAGGTAGAATGGAGGTATTACCTAAACTGAATAATTTGCAAGACTTTTCACAGATATTTATAAATCAGGAAAAATCCTTTGTTGAATCATGTGCTGTGATTTGGGGTCCAGTAAGTATGGTTATGGAAGCTATGTAGTTATTCTAGCAATGTGTAGAACTTTTTCTGGCAACTGCTTTTGGAATCAGCTTATGAGTCACACAAGGAAATCACTGTTATTACATTATCTCACAGTGAGATATGTTTTTACAGCAGAGCAAAAAAACATCTCAGCATCCCATCTTCTTTGCACAGGTTTTCTAAGCTGACTCCTGAGTATAGTGCTTCCATATTAGACTAAAATACTAAAAAGTTGAAAAGAATATGACTCCCCTTCTTAAAGGTTTCATTACTAAAATGCTGAAAATATGGGATTCTGAGAATAATATTATGGTGAGGTATAGTATATTACATTAAATGCAATAGAAGCTCTCCTCCTAGGGGCTTAAAATACCCTCATCATTTACACATGTGACTTCCCCATAGATCAATCTGTTAACCTACAGGTATTAATAAGTGATCTGTTTGTGCCTAGTGCTGTGGTAAGTGCAGCCAACTAGTTTGCAGAAAGGCATCCTCAGTTCCAATTTTAATAACAAGAAATGGATGAACTAAGAAATTAAATCATTAGCCTGAGTTCACATAATCACACACTGGTAGTCTCCAGTAGGGAAAGCCAGATTTCTTAATCCTAGCTGTGATCTTTCATAAATAACTCCTTCCTATTCTCTCACCCTCCACCCTACCTCCACATCACTCTGTTGCTGTTTTTTCTAAAATACCTAAAATCATGACTGTTGATGGTTTTTGTTCTGATCACATTGTATCTACTTAAAAATATTAAAAATATTCAGGCCGGGCTTGGTGGCTCAGCCGGTAATCCCAGCACTTTGAGAGGCCGAGGTGAGTGGATTGCCTGAGCCCATGGGTTCAAGACCCGCCCGGGCAACTTGGCGAGCCCTCGTCTCTACAATAATTCAAAAAAATTAGCCGGGCGTGGTAGCGCACACCTGTAGTTCCGGTTACTCGGAAGGCTGAGGCAGAAGGATTGCCAGAGCCCATTGGGTCGACGCTGGGGTGGCCGTGAGTGTGTCACTGCACTCCAGCCTGGGCAACAGAGTGCGACTCCAACTCAAAAAAAAAAACTCAGAGTAAGGTATGGGGATGTGGTATATAGGGGGTAAAGGGTACCAGATATGCCAGCCCAATATATACCACTTTGACACAAGGATAATTTTGAGCCATTGAGAAACAGCAGACACAGAAAAAGCACTTTACTTCTCCCTAAGGACCTAAAAATAAAATACAGATTTAAATTTTTATAAAAGAAATTTATATTTATAAAAGAAATTTCCTTTTTTTGTTTTTTTAGATTGGAAAATATAATTTATTTAGAAAGTAAGAGAGAGATTGATTCACCTCCCCAAGGTAGGGAAGGGGAAGAAATTTCCATTTGTAAAGATACCTTTTACCAGGAAAAGAGCTTCTCTTCAGGAGACAACTCTTACCCATAGAGCAAGACAACTCTTTTTTTTTTTTTTGAGTTGGAGTCTCACTCTGTCGCCCAGACTGGAGTGCAGTGGCCACTTCCGGCCACTGCAGCCTTGATCTGCCAAGCTCCAGCGATCTTTCCACCTCAGCTTTCCAAGTAGCTGGAACTACAGGCGCGCGCGACCACGCCCAGCTAATTTTTTATTTATTGTAGAGATGAGGTCTCGCCAAGTTGCCCAGGCGGGTCTCGAACCCGCGGGCTCAGGCAATCCACTCACCTCAGCCTCCCAAAGCGCTGGGATTACAGGCTGAGCCACCGAACCTGGCTGCAAGACAACTCTTATTTATCAACCATTACCTCCCTTCATCTTCCCATAACGTGTCTCCCTGCTCCAAAATCTAAAGCTCCTTTTTTTAAAATTTAGCCTAAGATGGAATATAGGCTTCAATCATATGCCTGCTCCATGAGTTACATTTTTTTTTCTTTGTAAACCTACATAGTTTAACTCTCTTGTTCATCAGTCTTTTGTCAATTTGATCCATGGGCCCCATCCATTGAACCTAGGAAGGTAAAGAGGAAAAGGTTTGTCCTGCCCTACAGAAAGAAGGGTGAAATCATAGCATAATATTTTTCTAGGTCTACTGAAAGAAGTTTAAAAGGACTATAAATCCACAAATAACCCTATTGGACTAATCCACTAGAAAGCATAAGGAGAAGAGATTTCTTCCACTTGAGATGAGACAAGAGGATAGAGAGTTAGCCTCAGAGAGAAGCTACCCACTGATCAAGAGAGAAAACGGAAAAAGCCAGAACCTATAAATGTAAGTTTGCTGTTAACTTACCTGTGGCAGACAGGAACCCGGACATGCCTTACACTTACGAATTTCTGACTGAGTGAGATGTTGTTTATTGATCACTGAGGACAGGTAAGGAGAAGGGTTAGATTAAGAGATTCAGTTCCATGGTGTCAGCTTAACGAAAGAAAAAGCCCAAATAAACATAGGAATGGGGTGGTAGAAGCACAAAACTTCCCACCAAAATGCTGTGGACAACTCTTCATACCTCTCTCAGTCTTAAGCTGTCCTTATTGTTGTGGTCCTTGAGTTCCAACAAATTGTTTATTTGGGGCAAGCAATTGTAATGAACTACTAGCAGCCAAATTTATTACTCCCTATGTGTAGTACCATATTGCTTATTTTAAATGCATCCTATCAGTCTGTCTTCACGATAGTCTTCTACTATTATTATCCCTATACTATAGATGAGGAAACTGAAGCTCAGAGAGTTTAAACAACATGTTCTTGGTTATACTACAAAATAGTAATAGAACTAAAGCTCCCAGGTAAGTTGGTCTGACTCCATTTGAGCCTCATAATTGCCTTGTGAAAAAGCGAGTGGGAAAATAGAGACTCCTGTTAGATTCTTCATCTATGTTTTCACTAAATAATTATTCTTCTTATACCCTGAATTAGTCACTGTGTGTGCACTGAGAACACAGTGGCAAACCAAACTTAGTCAGTGTTCTCATGGAGCTTACTATTATTAGGAAAATATAATTAAAACAAAATGTCTTCCAAGTCCAGAAAGCCTCTCCACAAAGGTAACAGAAGAAAACAACTTTATTATTGAATAAGCAATAAATCAAAATGTGATGTGCATCACAGGCGATCCACTAAAGGGATTGCAAAAACAGAAAGAAATCTTACTTTTATACAACTAAATGAATATGACACATTACATTCATATTCTCAGATAAAAATAGCTAATTTTCTCCTATCTTTATGATTAAAGGTAGGTTTTACTTTCTGGAGTCAGGTGCTCGCTGAAGTTAGGCCTATATCTTCTCAGGAAACTGGGAGATAGGGTGTTATCTTCTTTGATGATTACATTTCAAAGAGATGTCTCTCAGGTCCTTGAGGAAATATCTTTGAGTTGTGAGACTGGCAAGAGTGTTATTTAACCATTGAAAGATTTATGTATACTTGAAAAGGATAGTGAAAAAAAATCAGAAAGAAAAAGGAGGGTGGGTGTCTTCCCTTATTTTCAGTGGGAAAAATATAAGCCTCTTATTTTAATTCATATTTGCCTTTGCATCATTAAATGGGGAAAGAAACCAATAAACAATCACTTATATAAATATATAATTATATGTTTTGATAAATTCTATAAACCCAGTGTGCTGTGAGAGAAAATTATAAAGGGATGTTAATCTAGTCTAAGAATTTGGTCCCCAAAGAAGTTCTTACAATGTATCCTGAGCAATGAACAGGAATTTATTTATTGATAGAAAGAAGAGCTTTCCAGGAGAAGGCAACAACCTGTGTGAAATCCCTGAGGTGGCAGAGAACTTGTAGTCTTTAGGGAACTAAAAGAAGGCTATTGCAAGGACAAATTGAACTAGAGAGCAAATGACATGAGAATTTTATACATGGTTAGAGTTACAGTGAGGTATCTATTGTGTGTGTATCTATTGTATATATATATACATACACACACATAAGCACACATGTATATGAAACATGAATGCCCTCTGAGATTGAAGCTTTAAAATTAACATGTATTCAATGAGAGTAGAAAATGGTTCAGGGAATGGAAAGAAACAAAATGACTCCCAGACTTGCAAACCTTGACAGTAGCTTGAATGAATGTATTAGCACATCTCAATAAAAGAATTAGGAGACTTGACCAGCCAGGAAAATAGAAATAAAGCATCATTGAGATTATCCCAAACAAACAGTATTTGGAATGCCCTAACCCAAAGATAAAATATTTTGTTCACCAATCAAAATTTTGACAATATTTATTTATCTCATGTAGCATACCTATAGGGAGAGAATGAGCTGGAGAGAAAAGTTGAGTCCAATTCCACTTGGCATTTCTATTTCTTAATGTCAAATTACTGTAAAACATTGAGTTGAGCTTAATTAATATGAGCCTATTCTGCTGAAAACTCTGATTTTCATGTCTGTAAAACTGAAAACTTCTCTGCAAGTGCCTATCAGGGCAGCTTCTCTGGGTTTCCTCTTCATTACTATCTGCACCACCATTCAATTTCCAGTAAAAACTGCTAAGGGCTGATTACTCATCCTGGGTCTGTTCACCTATTTTTCTTCATGCATAAGGTTTTGATCCATCTTCTTTCTCTATTTTGGCTGCCGTTTATTTTGCCATCTAGCTCCTTCTCTCCTGGGCAACCTATGAAACATTGTGAATGCATTGCTATTTTTTCCGGTATGATACAAAAGAATTGTTGTTGTTACCAGATTTAGAGAGTAAGATGAGTTCTTACCAGGTTCACCTTCTATCTTCTTCCTGTCACCTGGCCCACATAGTTACTCAGATACAGAGGGATAAGATCTGCTCTCTCCTAGTGCTTATGATCCCAGAAGATGGCATCTTCTCTGTATCCATTTTTAGCATAACTTCTGCCTCAGTCATTTTATTGTAGGTAAGTGTTGCCACACATATGTAGTTAAGAGTACTGGGCAAGTATGTGTATGCTGTAGTTAGGCTTCCTTGGTTCAAATATAGATTCTGTTCTTGGGTCTTGAGCAAGTTACTTTGCCTTTTGTGCTTCAGTCTCCTCATCTGTGAAACAGGAGTAGTTAAACTATCTATTTCATAAAGCATTAAGTATGATAAAACAGAAAAGGCACTTGAAGAACCTGGCACCTGTAAAGTGCTCAAATGTTAACTAATGCCATACTTTTCTATATATATTCTTTCATGTCAACTCTTTCCATACTAGACTAACAGCCTTCATGTGTGTGACACACCCTTGGGAGGTAATCAGCTTTTTATGATGTCTTTCCCTTTCTAAATGGCAAGGAAATAAAGCACTCTTAACATTGTAATTACTCAGTGATTAACAGTAGTGATAGTGGTTCACACAGGCTGTGGTATAGAAAAAGATAGTCTTTGGGTTCTGGATAATTGTTTGTTGTACGACAGGGGAATAAAAACTGTTCTTTTACCCTCTTTGGTTCTGTTCCTGCCTCCTGTGAGTTAAACTGATGAAAGACAGATTAACAGGAAAAAACCATACAAGTGTCATTTTTTTGTACATGGGGGCTTCACAGAAAAGAAGTGAAAAACCCAAAGTGGTTAGACACAGGAGCTTATATACCATTTTAACAAAGGGTGACAAATTGTGGAGAAGTGACTAGACAAAGGAAAGGAGGTTTATACTTGTTAGGGGCAGTAAATTGTGGGAAAGTAGATACATAGGGAAAGCTAAGAGGTAGATAAGATTTATTTATTAAGATTTATTTCTATAGACTTATTGTAGTGCTTTTTTTGTCTGTAATGGTAAAGATTGTTCTATTCCTGGTACAAGAGAGAGGGACACTTTCACAAAGGAAATGTATGTTCTGCATAGACAAAGGGGAAGAGGGCAGAAAACTCTTCGTGTACCTGTTTTTTCTCAATTGCCTTCAGTTTAAAATAGTCCTTATGCCAATATTTGGGAGTGGAATTTTTGAATCCCCTTCCCAATCAGCAAATATATATCGTATTTATTAATGCTAGCTCTATGCCAGATACTGTTCCAGGAGCTAGATTTCATAGAGCTTACTTTTTGGTTAGAGAGACAAAATAAAATAAACAGAAAATGTATGTTATATTGGAAAGATAACACAGGCTAAAGGGATTGAGAATGATGGAATGGGAGTACTACTTTAAATATATGTAGTTTCCAGTGATTTATCTGTAATTCCACCCTAATTTATTCACAAAAATACATCAAAGTTTAAGTTTGAGTAACATGACCACTGGAATAATCTTCTGCCTATTTTACTTTACCTCTAAGTGTAAACCTTTTGGAAACATTAGACTAAGTATAGCTAATAACAATTGTGAGCATAAAATATAACTGATTGCAACAATCTAAAACCTAAATATCTGATCCTACATCACTGGAGACTATCAGTGCTTCATAACCACCCTGAAGATCTCTACCTCATTCGTACTCAAGGTATCAGTCATTAGTCCTTCCATTGCATTTTGATTTTTAAAGAGATCCCCTTTTCCTTGATGAAGTTATAAAGCAGAAATGATTAACACAAGCTCAAAGAATAATCAATTTATTTCTTGTTTAGGATACAAGCGATTCCTACATCCTTGGTTCTCATGGAGGAGCTCCTTATATGCTCAGGGGAATGATGTTCTGAAAATTATCATTAATATTTCACCCTCACAAAAACAAAACATCATCATCATTATTTTCAGTAACAATAGCAAAATATTAACCTGAAGTAACAATACAGACAGTATCAATCTGATAGGTTAATTGACTTACTCAAAGTCACATAACTTAATGACAAAATTAGAAATTGAACATATAGTCTCTTTATTTAAAAGATCATGCTGAACTTTAAAACAGAACCACAAGCACCTGTCAAGAGGTGAGAAAGAAAAACAAAAGAAAGTTGTCTCTGAAAAGTTCCAGCACTTGATAGATTCCTCTTGGTATGTGGAAATAAAACAATCAGTATGAAACAACAGAATGAGATAAGGATGAAAAATTTTGCTAGTCCAGGTATCGCTTCACAAGTGGAAAAGAGTGTTATTTTCAGCTTGACACAAAATGCATCACATTCTCAAATCCTTAGTCACATCTGATCTAACCAAAAACTCTGCCAAGATCTTTGTTTTGCCAAGATAAGAGTGTCACTGAGGAAGCCTCCCACAAACTCTGTAGAATCTAAATGGCCGGTTTCTTTATGAAAGGGGAAAAGAGCATCACTGACACCGGAAAATGAAATTAATTGAATCTATATTTCATTTCAGATCCCTAAGTCATTGCTGATAAAGGGATCTTTAATCTCCAATATAGAACAACTAGGTATGGCAAGCACAATTGAAATCTATTCACCAAAACTAACTCTTTTAAAAATGTAGCTTTCATAACCTTACCAGCATTCAGGGGAATAAATTCTTACCACCTGCATTATCAGCTTTATCTCTTTTATTACAGGATCTGTCAAAAATACAATCCAGTGAGATGGTTATGATTTTAATCACTCTGGTGATCTAAAAAGAAGCACAAATGGTTTTATTTGTAGTCAGACACGTTTGATGAAAGCCATTAAAGCCTTTGCCTGTCATCTTATTAAACGAATTAATAAAATTTGATTTAAAAAAAAAAACCTAAGGTCTCGATATTATTTATGTAACACCAAGATAGTCTTTCAAATAATGAATTGGCACTGAAACAATTACTCTTTTCTAATTGTTAGGAATGTGTACAAATGTCAAATAATCTTATCCTCTAAAAGATATACTAATTCCCATGTCATTATCTAAATATATGTGCAAATGGGAAATGTATACTATACATATATAGAATACATGCATGTGTGCACCAAATGGGTCCCCATAGTTGAGAACGTGTCTGATTTATCCCCAATAACAACATCCAGGAGAAGAAAGCATCTGAGGTGGATATGAGGGCATCACAAGAAATATGAAAAGTATAGCGTTACAAATCACGTAATAGTACATGAAAAAGTGCTATGCCTGCATGAACTGAATTACTCATAAAGAGGCAGACTTTCTCTTATGAATTTTATTTTCTTGTTTTTTCGGAGAAAGAAAAATGTAAGATGATTAAAGAATGAGGGTATATTCCCCACAAATGTTGTGGGCCTTAGATGTGTGCAAGTGAACACATCTACATATGAGGCTCAATGACATTGTGAGGCAGTACAATTTGGGCAGAAATTGTTTTCTGACTTCCCTTCTCTCTTCAGTCCAGATTGAAACCTCTCTCAGAAACCACGACTAGCCCTCTCCCAGTCCCTTACTGGGACTAGTTTAGCATGTAAAAGAGAAAAGAAAAAGGGGTTAGGCAGCAATAGAGAAGTCTAAAAGAATGAGAAAGAGGGATAGGGAAGGAAATGCTATTTGGAGGCAGTCAGACCCCATGCCTGTTTAGTCATACCAGTAATCAGCAACATTTTCTTCAGGTATATCAGGCCTTCCTTGATGATAGGATACTGGGAATATTTAACTACATTCCTTATCATAATCAACACGCATTTCTAGATGCATAAAATATGTTTTTCAACAGTACTGGAGTTTTATGCTTACAGGGCTTTAAAGATCAACTTCTTCCACACATTTCTATTCTACTTTATTGGTTTGTTAAAAGTTTCTTTCATTCAAGTTTGGCTTTTTGTTATTTTTTGATACTAAATTCTACTTTTCTTGAATTCTTCTCTCTTGTCTTCATCTGTCTCCTGAAAAGCTGATACACTTAAAACTCCCCCTTCTTGTCCTAAAGTTTCATGGAAAGGAATAAGTCTGATGTGCTCATTTAATACCAACACCCTTCAGGTCATCCCTATTTTCTTACCCATCTCTCGTGCTAATTTTGATAGCTAAAATTGCAATACTAGAGCTCCTTGTGGCCTCCCAGAAAGCTGTATATACATGAGAAAGAGGAAACAGATCAGCCTTCCTAAGATTGTTTACTCTAAAAAATGCTGTCTTGTTGCTGATTTTAAGAATAAGATGCAATAAGTACCCTCCATGCCATTTTTTCTGATAACTGCATCCATTTTATTTAGCTTATTAAATTGTGTTTATCAATTGCAGAACAGGAATCTGGCAAATCAGCTTTACTTATCCTTAATAACCTAAGAAGTGATGTTCAAGGAAGCTGTTGTGACTAAGAAACTGCGTCACAGTGCTTTCAGTCCGTGATCATCGTTGGCTGTCGTGTTCTCTAACCAGAACATTTTGTATCCTAATTAAAATACTGGCCTTTACCTACTCGGTAATCTTTGGAACTGCCACTCCTACTATCTTTGCTGAATAAAACAATCTTTTTCACCCCTATGTACAGAACAAAGCACAGGAAGCATCTCTGAAATGTTAAATTGACTTCAAGTTGCTTACATTTGTTTTTGTTATGAAAACTGAGGTAGATAGCCTGAGGGCTAGGAGGGTTGTGTTAGGTGGTGCGTTGTGTTTAACCTTTTAAAACAAGCTTTGTATAAGAAAGAAAATAAAGGAAAGGAAAAAAGACAGAGGAGATGAAGCTAAAGCTGAAGCAGATTTAAGAGAAAAAAGGGCATACAAAGGAGTAAAGAATAAAAGAGAGCAAGGAAGTTAGAGCATGAGGAAATTGGACTGTTCGAGAAATGCTCCAGCAAAAGAACATAGGCACAGAGTGATTATATTTTCAATCAATACTATTTTCTTTATTACTTGGATTATGTGGCTTAATTAGCTTTAATTTACTTGCATATTTGTGTTGATATTCAGAAATATAGAGCTCTGCTCTCCAGCAGTTTGAACTTCAATAATTTAAAAAAACACAAGATAATGTACTATGATGAAAGTGGTTTTGCCTAGGCAATTCAATCACAATATTGGCAAGAATAGAGATAGTTTGAGAGGGCCTATGCAAAGTTGAGTTTGGGGACAGAGTTCATTAGAGGTGGTGGCACCGTTTCTGAAGCGAGATCGTCGCAAGCCAGCCATTGGAGTGCTGGTAGGAACACGTGGCTGGCAAGTAAATTGGAGGGTCATCAGCAGAGACTAGATGGTCAAAACTCTGAGAATCAGTTATCAGACAAAAGACATTTCCTGAAAGAATGCTGAGAATTACAGGCCTGGAGTAGAAACTGGAGCCATCAAAGAGAGAGAGAACAATCTATACCATTTTGAACACACAATTGGTGTCTGGTTCTGTGCTAAATGCAGAAAATACAGAGATGACTAAAATATGGTCTCTGCCCTCAAGCTCATAGTACAGTCCAAGAAATAGACATTCTGGCAACTATTTACAGTAAAGACTAGAGCAGACATTTATGACAAGGACAGAGTGGACACACAGAAAGACTCAATGAACTATGGGGAATGAGCACCCACTCATAGAGCATTTGATATTGGCTTAGCAATGTTTAAAGGCTTTACATAATTACTCATTAAATCTGCACAAGTATATTATGAAGCAAATATTAATATCCTGCTTGTTTTACAGATGAGGAAACTGAGGCATAGAGAACTTCGGTGACTTGTCCCATGTCTCACAGCTTTGAAATACCAAAGCGGGCAGGCAGGCTGACTTCAGATGCTTTACACACACCCACTGCACTTTAAAGAAACAAAATTTAGAGCATAAGGTGTTTGGCTTGGCTTGATATTGAGAAATGTGTCAGGTGTTTGTCAGGTATTAACGGTTGAAGAAAGGTATTCTAGACAAAGAGAAAGCATGCTGCAGAAGCACAGAACCATGCCATAGCATGGCATATTCGCCAAGTAAGTCAGTAAAATCTGGCTCTTAATATGTCTCCTAGCTTGGAAACTAGCCTTGATGGTCCCTAAGAAAATGCTGCTTTTGGCCCTCTATTTATAGACATTAAATTATCAAAACTGTTTTCTATCCAGCTGGGGGCTCCATTGGCCTTACTTTTAACTAAATGCTCTATTAAACTCAAACATTTTATAAAACTATATTAAGGGTGGGGGCACGCAACACCAATAAGGGTACCTGTTCCTAAACCAGGGAAACCGAGGACCATAAAAAAATCTATATCAAAATAAAATAAAAGTAGAAAAGCAGAGCAAGTTCCAAAATTTTAAAAACTCTAAACAATGCAAAGTAATTCAGTTTGTTTCGATTTATACATCTATTAATATTACATGTCTGAGATTAAAGCACCTTGTAGACTGTCGAAAAACAGGCAGGAAATTGTTCCAATTCAGCATGTGGCTGTTTTTTCTGTGTTCCCTCATAACCTTTATATACCAATTATCACTCCCAACTTTCTGTCTTGAAGCATCACTTTCCATCCTCCCCAGCCAGCCCTGTCATCTCTCCTGTTTTCCTCTTCACATCTGCCCAATTTCTTTTGCAAAGCACTTCTTCCAAATTCCTCAGCCCATTCTCAATAATACCAATAGTGGCAGCATGATAAGGCAGAAAACACAAACCTGGGAGGTTGCTTTCTATGCTAATGTGTGACAGAGAAATTATTACATTCCACTTAGCTGACTAGTACAGAGATTAGGTTGGAGATTGGCTGTCATACCAAAGTTCAGGTTCAGAAATATTTTCTATTGTTGTAGGAGTATTTTACCTGAATTTATCTTTGATCTTTTTTTTTTCCCATAGAGAAAGTGGTAGAATGAACTGTCTTGCTGCATCTTTAAAACTTTTCCTCTTTTTCTGCTTCACCAGTCTTGTTTCAACAAATTGAATTAGAGATGAATTTGTTGTATTTGCCTATGGAAAAACACTCCTTTAAAGTAGTGACAATTATCAAGAGAGGAAAGAGAAAGGACTTCACGAATATTTATTATGCTTCAAAATGACTCATATGCTAATAAAGCAAATGCCTTAGGGCTAGTTGAGAACTTATGCATAGATTAGAAAAGGATTAAGAGCAGCAATTAATTTCATAACAAGGATAAGTGAAATGGGAGTTTTTCTTGAGGGAACTGTTTTTAGAAAGTGTATTCAATTCATTTCCAGTTTGTAGTTTCCTTTTGTTACTTTTACCTGTTGACTTTTAAAAATTCAGACTAAGACAGATTGCCCCCTTACATTCAGTTCACTTTCTATGCTATATGTGTTTGAGTTAAAGAAAGACATTTTTCCTATTCTCAAGAAGGTTAAAGTTTCAGGGGAGAAATATCACATCATGTTGTAACTGCCTGTTTATTGTCAATGAGCAACAAAATATAAGATGTTACTATAGGGCATGGGAAGGACATCTAAAATTTCTTGTGTAAGCCAAGCTTCTTCTAAGTATCCTGGAGGAAGTGATTTCTAAGATATAACATGAAAAATGACTGAGTTCAAGGCAGTAGTTAAAAGTGCATGCTTTGGGGAAGGGCAAAGAGGACCTTACTACATACATCACTTCATAAAAGCAACAAAAATGCTATTACTTGGTCCAAGTTAACATTTTCAAAACTCTGGAAATTAACCAAATGTATGCAACAATCCAAGGAGCATTTATTAAAGAAAAACTGCTGAGTCTTGGTAAGAAAGCAGGGTTTGTGGTATGGTAACTTAACCTACACCCATCTTTCTCTTTTCAGTTCTATGATAGCTTTGAAAACTATTAGTATTCTTACAAAGATGATGGCTATGGGAACCAGAAGCCTTGCAATTCACCAGAGGAGGCAGACTGGATTTGGAGTTCCTCAGAATGTTTCATCTCCAAACCATTTTCACTATTTAACCTGAATGGCAGCTCCCTGGTACAAACCCATTCGCAGAGCATTATTTGGCTTAATATCTTAACTTCAGTTCATGCCACAGGAAAAACTTTATGCCAAGGCAAATTTTTAACATTTTAGTTGCCTAAGTCTTCAGTATAAGTGAGAGCAAACGAGATGCTGGTCAAATGTAAGAATATCTAGGGAGGGAGAAGTCTACAGGAAGCCTTGAAATACTCTGACACATTACTGGGGATCTAGAAGTCTATGGAAGATAGACATTAAATTAATCCAGAAAAGTCACTAAACAAACAAACAGCAACCAGAACAACAACAAATAGCAACAACAATGAACCTTGGGGAAAGATAAGTTTGATTTCCAGAGTTACCACATTTGATGGTTTAAAATGTCCAGTTTCAACACCAAAAACTACTGCAAGATATACAAAGAAACATAAAAATGTGGTCCCTACAAGGGTTGTTGGAGGAAGGAGGGAAACAATAGAAACTGTTCCTGAGGTAGTCAAGACATCTGATTTATTAGAAAAAGATTTTATGTTAGTTACTATAAATATGACGAAAGAGCTAAAGGAAATCTTGTCTAAAGAACTAAAGGAAAGTATGACCACAATGACTCACAAACTAGCAATAAAAATAGAGAAATTATAAAAATAACCAAATAGAAATTTTAGCTAAGCATGGTGGCTCATGCCTGTAATCTCAGTACTTTGGGAGGCCAAGGTGAAAGGACTGCCTGAGCCCAGGAGTTTGAGACCAGTCTGGGCAACTTGGGGAGACCTCATTGCTACAATAAAATTAAAAAAATTAGCCAGGCATGGTGGCACGTGCCTGGAGTTCTGGTTACTTGGAAGACTGAGGTGGAAGGATCACCTGAGCCTAGCAGGTCAAAGCTGCAGTGGCTGTGATTATGCCACTGTACTGCAACCTGGGTGACAAAGTGAGACTCTGACTCAAAAAAAAAGAAATTTTAAAGTTGACATAGCAATAACTGAAATGAAAAATTCACTAGAGGGTCTCAACAGCAGATTTGACCAGGCAGAAAATAGAATCAGCCCACTTGAGGACTGGGTAATTAAAATTCTCTAGTCTATGAATAAAGAAAATATGGTACATATAAAGTATGGAATATCATACAGCTATAAAAAAAAGAACGAAATCATGCCCTTAACAAGAACATGGATGCAGCTGGAAGCCATTATTCTAAGAAACAGAAAATCAAATACCACATACTCTCACTTATCAGTGGAAGCTGATATGTACACAAGGACATAAAGATGAGAACAACAGACACTGGGAACTTCTAAAGGCGGGGGAGGGAGATGGGGGGAAGGTTTTAAAAGTACCTATTGAGTACCATGTTCACTATTTGGGTGACAGTTTCAATAAAAGCCCAAACCTCACTATCACACATTATACCTATATAAGCAACCTGTGCATGTACCCCCTAAATTTAAAAATTTAAAAACTTAAAAAAAAACAGATTTTATATTTAAAACAATAAGATAAGATAAAATTACCCGATATAAAGAAAAAAAAGAAAAGTGACGAAAGAAAAATGGATCAGAGCATCAGGGGCCTGTGAGATACCACCAATCATACTTACATATGCATCATAAAAATCACAGAAGGATAGAAGAAACAAAAAAGGGACAGAAAGAATATTTGATGAAATAATTGCTAAAATTTGATGAAAAATATTAGTCTACACATTCAAGAAGCTCCACATACTCCAAGTTAGATGAACTCAAGGAGAACCACACATGGACTCATCATAGACTACAGAAAGCCAAAGAAAAAAAGAGACTTATGAAAGTAATAAGAGAATAGCAACTCATTATGTATAAGGAATCTTTAATAAAATAAAGATCTGACTTCTTATCAAAATCCATGGAGCCAGAAAGCAGTGAGAGGCATATTCAAAGTACTGAAAGACTGTCAACCAAAAAGTTTATGTCCAGGAAAACTACTCTTGACAGACCAAAAATAAATTAAGATATTCCCAGATAAACAAAAAAATTAAAATGCATTGCTAGCAGACCTGCCTGGCCTACAAAAAATACTAAAGGGAATCCTTCAGGCTGAAATCAAAAGAAACTGTACAGTAATAAATAAAAGGCAGTTTAAATGTATGTTTTTTGTAATTCTTTTTTCCCCTGTCTAGTTTAAAATACAACTGCAAAAAACAATAATTATAAAAGCTTTTTGATGTGCTTATAATGTATAAGGATACAATTTGTATGACAATAATAAGAGAAAAAATGAAAGCATGTTGCAACAAACTATATTTTATTGAAATTAAGTTGGCATTAATTAGAACTATATTGTTTTAAGGTAAGATACTAATTGTAATTCCCACCAGACCCACTCAATCAACACATCATTCAAAACATATAGGCAAAAAAATTTGAATGGTACACTTAAAAATATTTAACACAAAAGAACACAGTAATAGAGTAATATAGCAAAGATATGACACGTAAAAACAAATAGTAAAAGGTCAGACCTAAATTCTGTTAGTAACTACATTAAATGTCAGTAGACTAAACATTCTGACCAAAAGGCAGAATGAATTTAAAAACCAAACACACATCATCTAACTGATGAGACACACTTTAGATTCAAAAACACATAAAGGATGAAAGTAAAAGCATGGAAAAATATATGCCATGCAAGCAGTAAGCAAAATAGGCAAAAATTGAATTTAAAACTGCTACTTTCTTTTAATATCACACACAAAAATGCTCATT
Organism: Tarsius wallacei; assembly: GCA_963574415.1. NCBI lineage: Eukaryota > Metazoa > Chordata > Mammalia > Primates > Tarsiidae > Tarsius > Tarsius wallacei. The sequence continues at coordinate 18,500 of CAUYQG010208271.1, forward strand.
TGAAAATTTTCTCTTATTTTTGTCATTGATTTCTACCTTAATTGAACCATGTTCAGAAAATATGATACAATAAAAGCTACTTGAAATTTGTTAAGGATTGATCTTATGGATTAACATGCAGTCAGTAATTGTTAAATTGTTCGTATATACATAAAAAGAACATGTATGACCTGAAGCAGGAAGAATGAGGTGAGGGAAAAACTCTTCTCTTATTTTATAAGAGAGAAAAATGTGAATTTGAGGTATCTATAGAATGTTCAGATGGAAATATCTAGAAGACAGAAATTCATATACATCTGGAGGGGTCTGAGGAGGGATAGAGGTTTGGAAGTCATCAGCAGAAGAACATAAGTAATGGACAGAGATGAGAGTCATGTCTTGAGAGAGATGGTTAACAATGTCATATCATAGGGGGTCCAGTAAGTTTGGCTCATTCATTCATTCAACAAGACTTTACTGAGCACCTACTAGCTGCCAGGAATAGGACTCATTCTAATGGTCTAGAAAAATACAGCCCCTCGTTTTCTTTTTCTTGGCAGAGACTGGGCATGTGGTCCCACTCCTTTTATGTATGGCAGCAGAGGGAACAGGCTCTTGTACCCTTGACATTATATATTCTATACTAATGACTTTTCACTCACCAGTTCTATTTTCAAGCACCAAGACACTGGGAAAAAAAAGAAGAAGAGTATAGCCTCTCATGGTTGTCTTTCTTTGAGCAGAATGTGCACTCCATATCCTTGTATCTGTAATCAGTGAGACACTCAGGTCATGGACAGAATGTAGAAAGGAAGCTAAGACTATCTGCATTGCAGTTTTAATCATTCTGACCTATTGAGGCTATTAGAAATGCCAAAATTAGTCTTGTCAAGAGACACTAAACTTAGGTAAGACAGCCTGTACAAAGGTAAACTTTCAAGTTTTACTCCAGAGACATGAAGCTATGTTTGCAAACACAGTAAAGGCCAATTATCATTTTCAGACCAGGCATCATAAGATTGTTGAAATAATCCAAGATTTGCTGATTTTGGAAAGTCAGAAACTTGAATGAATTAATTACCCAAGGGGTCTAGGTTTTGGAAATACATTATAATATCCAAACTCACCATATTCTCATCTGTCACAGGGATGAAAGGATTTGTGTAACTAGCCAATACTTTTTTTTCCTGGCAGGAAAATCCACTTGGGCAACTACAATAAAATAAGAGATTCTCTGGAAACAGGATTATTTTAAATGTCCTACCACAAATTTAGGCTATTTAGATCTCTGAGATCATTTTAAGGGCCTGTGATCTGTGTTCCAAGGCTAGGTAAGTTTGATGGGTTTGGATTTGTTGTGATCACAAATTAGGTTTCACTGTAGGCTCCTGGGCAAGGTAATGGCCTTCAGTGTGAACCGGCTAACATCAGTTATTGATTGCTTTGTATGGGCACCCTGCTAAAATTATAGGGGAGGAATAAATCCTCTTCAACAAGCTCATGGTATAAAAGGGAAATTCAAGAATTACCAACAACATTTACCTTGGCAGTTACCCACTTAACTAGATATTTAGTTAGCAAATCCATGAAGTTATCTCTGTCCAAATATATGAATTTAAGACTAGGCATGGTGGCTCATGACTGTAATCCTTGCACTCTGAGAGGCCAAGGTGGGAAGATCGCTTAATCCCAGGAGTTCAAGACTAGCTTGGGCAACATATAGAGACCTTTCTCTACAAAAAAATAAAAAAATTTAACCAAGTGTGGTGGTACACACCTGTAGTCCCAGCTACTTGGGAAGCTGAGGCAGGAAGATCTCCTGAGTTCAGGAGGTCAAGGCTGTGGTGAACCATGATCATAACACTACAGTCCAGCCTGGGAGACAGAGTGAGACTCCAACTCAATTAAAAAACAATCAAGGCTGGGCGCGGTGGCTCATGCCTATAATCCCAGCACTTTGGGAGGCTGAGGTGAGAGGACTGTCTGAGCCCATGGGTTCGAGACCAGCCTGGGTAACCTGGTGAGACCTCATCTCTACATTAAATAAAAAAATTAGCTGGGCGTGGTGGCTCATACTTGTAGTTCCAGCTACTTGGAAGCCTGAGGCAGAAGGATCGCCTGAACCCAGCAGGCTGACGTTGCGATGGCCGTGAGCATGCCATTGCACTCCAGCCTGGGTGACAGAGTGAGACTCTAACTCACAAAAAAGAAAAAAACCAAAAAAAAAAAAACCAGACAAATATATGGATCTTATTATTTAGTAAAAATATTGATTTTTTATTTGAAGCAATTAAATGTTTAATGTTATATTAAGCATGTATATTTACATGTGTATGTGTGTGTACACTCACTGCTAAGTACGTTAAAAAACCAGATCTCATTAGACATTTTATGTTATAGTTCATATACTCTGCTTTTTTTGTGGGTTTTTTTTTGTTGTTGTTGTTTTTATTTTTGTTTTTCTGTAATGGTATTACTGAATTCTCAATCAAACCGTACAAATTATTCCATTATGATATGAATCATTAAATAATAAGTAATATGCATTTATCATTAATAATTTACAAAGTATATATCATATGATCATAAAATAGAGATTACTATATAATGATCCATAATTATATTACAACAAATGTTTATTTATCATTATGGAGGTTTCTCAGTATAAAAACTCACTACTATTCAAATTTAGCACAATATACAATTTTTAACATTATAGAGTATAATATATAATGATAAGTTAATATATAATATATTTTAGATGTTAAAAAAAGTCAGTGACATTATCAGCATCAGAAAATACAAAATATAAAATCATTAAAGAAGAAAATTTTTAAAAATTATTTGGAAGACTAAGTCCATTAAAAAATAGATGAAATTTAAAAAAAAGGATTTTAGGAACATCTAGCCTCAGAAAAATGTAGCACAGATAAATCACAAATAAAGCAGGTCAAGAATTTACCTCATTTTTCATGCCAATGACAGTTGATTTCTTAGACTATAAACTAAAAAAATTCTGGACAATTATTAAACCAAATGTACTTTCTGGCAATTCAAGTAACTAGGCATATAATTTGAATATTGAACAACAAACACTCTTGTTGAAAAATAGCATGGACTGAAGTTTTAGAAAACTTATTATATACAAATTCTCCCTAATGACAAAAATCACTTGATCCCGGTTGCATTATTTTACCTCGAGTAACTATATTTTTTTAATGTTTTAAACTCTTTGGAAATACACAAATATCAATTAAAAGAATGATCACAAAGATTAGCATTATAGGCCAAATGCTTATTAAACTTGAAGAAAGTGAAAAGCATATTGCCAATAGTCTTAGGTACTCACAATTTAAATCTAGTTTGAAAAACAAATAGCCATTATATTACAGAACATTTAAAAATATAAAAATAAGAAAATACATTGTCATGCTGTTGTTGAATTCATGAAAATGTCTATTTTTGGCAAAACAATACCTACCACTCAAATTAATATTATTCAGGAAATGTATAGACATGATAATGGCAATTTTATTTATTTGGCAGAAACGGTTATAACATTTGATAAAATCATACATGATAAACATTTATGAGGTATACAATGGCACCAAATACCCTTAAAAATTTTAAGGGAAGAAATCCAAAACCAAATAATTAAAATTATAACAGATGTGATAAATGAAATAACTTTGAACAAGATAAGACATTCTAGATATTATGTGATTATTTTAGTATAGCAAAAAGGCAATAGATATGAACATAAAACAAAGTTAAATACAAATAGAAATAAATGAACCTAACTATTTCAAATAAATAATAGCATCACATTTTAGTGGTACTAACTCAAGGTACTTCTGAACATAGTATTTTGATCACATGCCTTCAGAATAAAGATAATTAGGACTATAAACCATGCATATTCTAGTTGGTAACTTTATTTTTCCAGTGGATTAAGTCAGCAATTTTGAAACTATCTAGTGTAGACTGATCAAATAAATAATATATTGCAGACAATTAAAACAATGTTTTTCACTGTTGGAAAAGGAAGTTAAAAATACGGAAAGGAGAAAGCAAGAATTGACCCTTTGCTGTTATTGTTTAGTAGACTGGAAAGTATCAACATTAAATTTCAGATAATAGCTATGTCTACATCCACACATACCTAGAAGCAATGACACGGCAGTAGCAATCAATGAGCAAATCTAGAATCCAGATCTTGGCTTCTAAAAACGACTTTTCACTACTGGGAACCAGGTTTCTTAGGGAGTTTTGCAACAGGGAAAGTACAAGATGAGCCTGATAGATCTTGTGTCAAAAAATAAGAAAATGCTCAAATAATGATGAAGATATGTGAACACAACACAGAAGTCAGTTCGAAGGGGCTAACATTGACCAAATCTGGGACAATTTGAGAATCACAATAAGTGATGCAGTAACAAATAATAACCCATAGAATAAAATAAGAAACATAAGTCCATTTTCATATAAATAACTAAATGAAAAAAAAATAAATTGATAGGGAAGAAGGGAAAATGTATCCTAGAGTAGAATCTCAACTCATAAAGAAGAATGATCAAATTAGAAAATCATCATTTGGCAACTGCCATAGCAATAATTGCTTGAGAAAAAAAACATCAATGAGCACCTATGCTAGTGAATACTGGAAAATAAGATCTTTTATTAATCTCAAAGTATCTCTTCACAAGGTACACAAAAGAAAAACTGGTAACTTTATAGTAGAGAAAGCTGGCAGACTACTCCTTTAACCAATGATCAAAGTTAACATTAACATTAACATTACCAGATAATGGGACAAATTGCCGTCATGGACCTAATGATATGATATGATAATAAGAATAAATATTAATTCTGTGATATTCCAGTCAAAAGTGTATGAGCTGAATCTAATCAAAAAGAAACCTCAGGCAAACCTATGCTGAGAGATTTTTGACAAAATAACTGGCCTGGCCTTTTCAAAAATATCAAGGTTGTTAAAAAAAAAAGAAAGAAAGAAAAGAGACTAGAAAAAATGGTTCCAATTAAAAGGAACCTAAAGTGACATGAATATGAAAAGCAATGTGTGATCCCAGGAATGGATCCTGGACCAGATTTTTCTTTTCTGTTCATATGAAAAATGTTAGTGTGATAATTAGTGAAATTGAATAGGACTGGAAATTACATGATAATATCATTTTATCATTTTTAAGTTCCTGATTTTGATAAGTATACTCTGTTTATGTAATGGAATGCACATGTTTTAAGGGAACATCTACAGGAATATCTAGAGATAAATTTTGTCTCTAACCTTCTCTCTAATGATTCTGGAAAAATCATGGGAGAGAGTGTGTGTAGAGAGAGAGAGAGAGAGAGAGAGAGAGAGAAAGGGAAAGACGGAAAGGGAAAGAGACAGACACAGAAACAGAGACAGCAAATGTGGCAAACTGAAATTTGAACATTTGGGAGAATCTCAGCGAAGGGTTCATTGCAATTATTTGTATGATTTTTGCAATATTTCTGAAAATTTGACATGGTTTTTAAAAAGGCTAAAGAAAAAATTGCAAATATAATTTTAAATATCACTCAATTTTAAAAATAAACTGATGTGAAACAGTTAAAGCAGATAATAATTATTAGATCTTTGGATTTCTGACATACAAATTGTTCTTATATAACAGCACTTGTGGGTTTATTTTCCAGCAGATGTCACAAATGGAGAATTATACCTGTTTTTGGTAGTTTGCTTTCAAAAATCGAATCTTAACAAAAAGAACTTGAGAAGTTATATATCCATATAGGGATACTATAATGTCATAGTTGAAAGTGTACAAATTTCAGAAGTTCTTTAATAATCATATCTATCTTATTTCCTTTTTCTGTGTATTCTTTAAACTTGGTAGTGAATTATACAGCAAACATCTGTTTTGTCATCTGCACGAATTATTTTCTTATATCATCCAAGAACTGTACAAGTAGTCTTTTGCTTCAGTAAAATATTGGGGTATACTGAAAACACATTTACCAAACAAATCTGAAACCATTGCAGACATGCAAGAGGAAAACTAAGCTGATACTGTCATGCTACTGGAAACTTTGAGTAGTATGGAATGGACTTTTAAATATCCTTGATACTCATAAGTATATAGATTCAAAAATGGAAGTAAATCGTTTATTCTTTAGATACAAGTATTATCTTTAAACATATTTTCTAGGCACTAATTTAACCCAATGAAGCTGGAGAAGGGCTTGCACTATTTTAATGCATCAGACATCTGAGCAAACAATAAGAGCAGGCAGAACTTCTAATGCCACCTTCTTAGAAAAGATTTATCATACTGAAGATATGGCTGCCCAGCCAACCCATTGCTATCTCCCAACAGCCCTCCCCCTCCCCCACCATATGTACATATAACACATATACAAAACAAAAGCTTCATGCTTCCCTAGGATCACCAAGTTTTCCTTCATTAACACTGTCAGCAGCTATTCCCCTCCCAATCTATGCCACACTGCCTATTGTAGTATTTTACCATGTGCTATATAGTGGACATGTACCCCTCTCTCCACCATTGATACTTTTAGATAGTTGTCCTGAAGCTTTGCTAGCCATAGAATATCCTATGATACTATGGCATTGTATTAATTTCCTAGAACTGCCCTAATTAAGTGCCCCGAACTGGGTGGCTTAAACAACAGAAATGTATTACCTCACAGTCCTAGAGGTTAGAAGTCCGAGACCAAAGCGTTGATAGGATTGGTTCTTTCCAAAGGCTGTGAGAGAGAATCTGTTCCATACTTCTTCCTGCCTCGTGGTGACTTTCTGGCAATTTTGGCATTTCGTGGCTTGCAGATGCATTACTCTTATCTTTACCTTCATCTTGACACAGTGTTCTCCTTGTGTGCATGTCTCTGTGTCCAAATTCTTCTCCCTACTTTTTTCAGGCGAGAAAGCAGGAATTTATTAACACAGAAGAGCTCCCAAGAGGGAGGGGCCCGAAACAGGGTTGCCCCTCCTCCACTTTTTTTTTTTGACTCCGGATCTCACTCTGTCACCCAGACTGGAGTGCAATGCCACAATCCTGGCTCATCGCAGCCCCATCCTCCTTGGCTCAGACGATCCTTCCATCTCAGCCTCCCAATTAGCATGCCATTACGTCTGGCTAATATTTATTTATTTAAGTATTTATTTATTACTTTTTGTAGAGATGAAGTCTCACTATTTTTCACATGTATAAGGACACCAGTAATAATAGATTAGGGCCCACACTAATGACCTTATCTTAACTAATTACATCTACAACAACCGTATTTCCAAATAAGGTCACTTACTGAGGTACTGGGGGTTAGAACTTCAATATAGGAATTTTGGGAGGACACAATTTAACCATAGAGTCATGAATTGCATTACACTAAAAAAAATAGTGTTGCTTCCAGCACGAACTCAGCATGACTGACACATAAACTTTTCTTCTCATTGTGGAGGTTTGTTTATTATTAGTGACTAGAAATCTGGAAGAGTCATAATAAATGCTGATGTTCTCAGTTCGGGTTGTTATGCTTTCTCCTTTGGATGTTCTGATGAGATGCTTTCTATGACCTAACTCTTCAGGCTGAACAGATTATATGATGGGCCTGTTTTTAAATTGGATGTGGACTTTTATGGCAATAGAGAAATTCATTGAGGGGAATTCTTTCATTGGCTATTAATAAATTAGCTACTCATTGAATACAACATTTTATAGAGAAACATGGTCTTTTGACATAGAATAAACTTCATATATATGTGTGTATATATATTCACATATATATATACACACACATACATACATATATATATATTTGCTTATTCCTTATTGTATATTCAGAAAACTTTGCAGGAATGTTCTGGCTAGCAATCATATTTCTTGGCATGGAAGTTTATGCAAACTTTCATCATCATTTCTCATCACCCTTAAGCAAATGGTTCTAGTGAAAAAAATGGCGTAGACAAATAAAAATGCCCTAGAACAGATTGTTTTAGAAGAGATTGAACACTGTGCCAGAGATGGCTAGCTATCCACCAAAGACTCTTGCTTCTGTTCTGTACTGTAAACTTATGGCTGGCTAGTGGCTGCCTAGTCAAAGCCTGTATTTTTGACTCTCTTGAAATTAGATAGGGGTGATGTGATTGAGTTCTAGCTGGTGGAAACAGGATAAAAGCTATTTTTGTTATTTCCAGACATAGTCCACGATCCACAAAAACTTCTATGTAATAATACTCTCTCTGTCTTCCCCCTTCCACCAGCTGGTTGCTCAATTCCAGGGCACATTAGAAGCTTCATGTTGAAGATGAGAGAGTCTCTGACAGCCTGAGTCCCAGATTAACTGCATGGGCATACCTTCCCAGAACTACCAACTAGACTTTACATGAGTGAGAAATAAACTTCTATTGTTATAATCCACTGACTATTTTTAGTTTAATCTGTCACTTAACTAGTATTTACCTTTGCAAATGTAGACACAATTTTTATTATATTTCCTATTGTTCAAGGTGTCTTATCTTATTTAGCAAAAAAATAAGTCCTGGATTCACTTTGAACCGTTTGCCTTACAAACTACCTCCCGAATTTACTAACACCTTTTCCTCTCTTTTTCTGTTTTTAATAAATGCTAAAATTTCTACAAATTATAAAGTGAGATCAATGGAGCTGCTGACATTTTAATTAAATTCCACAGCCAGTGTTACCTATTTCCAGTTTGTCATATGTTGAGAAGGGAAAGAGGAGTGAGAAAGTGAGATATAAATATTCTTTTCTTCAAGGATAGGTCAATGTCTTACTTAATTTGGTAGATTTAGCATCTAGTGTATGATATTCAATAGGGTTCTTGACTGAGTGTTCACCAAACAGGATTCACAAGTTCAAGTACCAATATCAGATAAGTCCAGACACTTTGAACATGGAAAGATTATCATGAAATCATACTTAAAATTATATTAACCGGGTGCAGTGGCTCATGCCTGTAATCCTAGCACTTTGAGAGGTGAAGACAAGAGGATTGCCTGAGCCCCGGGGTTCGAAATCCACCTGAGCAACATGGCAAGATCTTGTCTCTACAATAAATCAAAAAATTAGCCAGGTGTGGTGGCACACATCTGTAGTTACATCCACTTGGACGGTTGAGGTGGAAGAATCCCCTGAGCCCAGGAGGTCCAGGTTGTGGTGGCCATGAGCATGCCACTGCACTCCACCCTGAGTGACAGAGTGAGACTCCAACTCAAAAAAAAAAATTATATTAGCTTAGGCCCTAAGCTGGGGGTTGTTATGATTTAACTTTCATGTTTGGTTTATTTTGTTGTCTGCTGAATCGGGCTTAGTTTAAATAGTTTCGTTCCAAAACTAAGCTTTACTTTTGAAGTATGATTTGCTTTTTGCTTGAATTTTACTGCTATTAATTGCCATTTTCCTAAATTGACCTAAATAGCATCCTGCTAAACATGCAATGTACCTTTCCACATCCATGATTTTTTCACAGTTCTTCCTGCCTAGATATGTTCCCCTCTATTTTCTCTGTATCTAAATCCTGCCCTTATTTCAGAGACTATTCAAATCCTATTTTTCCAAGCCATTGCAGACCTAAATGGCTTCTTCTTTCTCTAAGTTCCTCTGACTCTACATTCCCCATATCATCCATGAATTACAAATCATAAACTACTTTGATTCTTTGTCTTTACAAGCAGACATTGTGTTTCTCTGAATACATTAAAAATAAGAGTAGATTCCCTGTCATAGATTATTTTAGATTCCTAATACCTAGCAGAGCACATTTGCCTTGTGCAAAATAAATGTTTAAAAAGAAGCAGATATAAGATAGTGGAAAAAGTAACTGTAAACAAAAGATGTAACTCTGAAGCCAAATTCCGATGTTTATAAGCTTAGTTAATTTGGACTGACCGATCAACTTTATTGGTTTTCAGTTTCTTCCTCTGTGAAGTGGTGATTTAAAGTATTTCCTCAACCTACTTCACACACCGATGCTAAGGATCAAATCGGACAGGATTTATGTGAAAATACCTTGTACCTTGTACACGGAAAAGAAGTGCGTGGAAATATTATAGTATGATATGGTATATTATAGCATGATGTGGCATATTATAGTATAGTATGGTATTATATGGTATGGCATGATATAGTATGGAAACCCTACAATGCCTGGCACTTAGTAGGCAGGTATCTGATAAGTATCCCATGAAAGAATGAATGAATACATTATTTACTCACTAGCAAATTAAAGCAATTACTTCTTTCCACTTAAGATCCCCAAGCTACCTTTCTGAGATAACCATCTATTATGTTAATTTTTCTTTTTCTTACTAGAGAGTAATAGCTTACCTGGTCTTTATTTCTCCTCACTTATATGTTCCAATAGGAAGAATGTGTTGGTTTTATTGGGGCTCAGGACACATCATCCAAAAATATGACTGTAGGAGACCAGAATACATCACCCCAAAATATGCCTATTTGGCATATTGATCATTTACAGCTGGTTACTTTGAGACTTTGGTTACTTGTGGGACTCTGGTGTATATATACACAATTAAACTTGTATTTCTCCTGCTAATCTGTCTTATGTTAATTTAATTTGTAGTCCAGCCAAATAACCTAGAAGGGTAGAAGGAAGCACTTTTTTCTCCTTTACAGTTTCTATCAAATATTACCTCTCATCAGCCTAGGCAACATAGCAAGACCTCGTGTCTACAAAAGAATAAAAAAATTATCTGGGCATGGTGGCATGCACTTGTAGTCCCATCTACTCAGGAGGCTGAGGTGGAAGGATCCCTTGAGACCAGAAGTTCGAGGCTATGGTGACCCATGGTTGTGCACTGCATTCTAGCTTGGGCAACAGAGTGAGAACCCTAATTCAAAATAAAAAATAAAAAAAATTTCTCATCACACTTTCTGCTTTTCCAAACTATTTTTTTTAAATTTTGACCAGTCAATACAGAAGTAGTTTTTCAACTATAACAAGTGCCTCTAGCTTTTGTAAATATGTTTCAAAGATTCTTTAAAATGTATTGTGACTACAATTGTTCAAAACCAATAAAAATATAGAGCTTAATTGCGTAGACTCTGCAGTCTGGATTGCCATGTTTCAATTGGCAGTTGTGTGAACTTGATCAGGTACTTAATTTCTGTACCTTAGTTTCCTCAGCTCTAAACTTCAGGATATCTTGTTCAGTAATATCTACTCCATAGAGTTATTATGATATTAAAATTAAATAATAAATATAAAAAAACCTCAAAATACTGGCAAATTGATAGCAAATGCTTAATAAAAGACAACTATTATAAAATAAAGTGGAAAGTTATTGTAGGAGAAAAACGTTTGCTCAACCTTCCTAGGGTTTCTAGCGAGGTCTGAAAATAAAACTGACAAAGACACTAAACATTGTGATGTACTACTGTAAAAAAAATTTTTTTAACTGCCAAAGAAAAGAAGCATTCACATTTATTTAATAAAAGTCTTACGTGACTCAGGAGCCTTCATAAACTAAGATGCAAAGAACCAGGGAACGCTGCCTACCTTTATGCTTAGGGTCAATGAAGAATGGACAGCTGTGTAGAAATGCAATTGGATAAAAGGATATGATCCCATGCTAATAGATGGAGGTAGGAAACTCAGCAAGCTCTGTCTGTTCAGAATCTTCTTAACCTCTCTGGGTAGCATTCCTCTCTCGTGTATGGGGCAGGATCTCTCTGGAATAAAGGTCTACACAAGAGAAAGGAGAAGAAAGAATGTGACCTTCTAGTTTTTGTGGCTTGCTTTAGGAGAGAGAGGTTCTATTTTTTGACCTACCTTGGGGAAGAGGAATTCTAGTTTCTATGGCCTGTCTTGGGAGAGAAATGGATACAGGAGGATGGGAGAAGGTCAGAAACACCTTGTTTCTAAGGTTTTTTTTCAATTTTCTTGTTAAAAGTGCTTAGTTTGCCAAGGCACCATACTTTGAGGTATTATATTCTGAGTCTTTGTATTAGAAAGCTTTAAACCCCTATATCAATTACATTCTTTTTTGGGGGGGATCTCACTATGTTGCTCAGCCTGGAGTGCAGCGGTATGCTCATAGCCACCACAGCCTTGACCTTCTGGGTTCAGGCAATCCTTCCACCTCAGCCTTCCAAGTAGCTGGAACTACAGGCGTGCATCACCACTCCTGGATAATTTTTTTGATTTATTGTAGAGACGAGCTCACGCCACTTTGCCCAGGCTGGTCCCAAACTCATGGGCACAGGCAATCCTCTCTCCTCTGCCTCCCAAAGTGCTGGTATTACAGGCATGAGCCACCACACCTGACCATTAATTACATTCTTAAGAAATATTTCTTACTATACCAGCTGAATATTTAAAACAAAATACTCTTCTCTCCTGGCTTCTAATTTAACATGATGAGGTATATTCCTTTATAGCAACATGAAAAATTAAATTAAATTAAATTAAATTAAACATGATGAGATGGAGTCACATATCAGTTAGAAACGTCTTTCAGAATCCAACAGACCTGTGCTTTATCCCTGCTTTTTCTTTACTGTCTGGTCTTGGGAACACTATTTAACCTTTTTAAGTTTCAACTACTTCACCTTTAAAATGGGGATAATATCATGTCTCATAAAGTTATGGTGAGCATTAAATTGTATACTTTTTATTTTATTTTATTTTTCAGTAATAGACACAAGAAGCTAGATTGTGAACTTAAATTTTTAAAATATTTTTATTTTCTTTTTTTTTAGAGATAGCCTCACTATGTTGCCCAGTCTAAACTTGCACTCTTGGACTCCTGCCTCAGTCTCCCAAGTAGCTTGGATTACAGGAGCAGACCACCAGGCCTATATTTGTTTTCAATAAAATAAGTGTAAAGCCTTCTGGTTGGCATGCAGATACGCTAAAAATATATATAATCACTACTATTAAATATCATAGAAATTTTAAAATACCTTCTGATAATTTTTTCACATTATTATCTCAGTGCAAGTTTATTGCGCATTACACAGTAAAGGAAGCTCTTGATTTAGACAAGAAAGCAGATGTAGCAAAATTATTTAATATCACTCCCTCTGCATTATTCATCAGTTAAAAACTACTGCCGTGTGCATATTAGACTAATTTGATCATGTTTGAATTGAGCTGGTGAGTGTTTTGATGGGTGCAATTAAGAGATGATTTGAAGTTTGTTGGGACTCAGAAAAAATACCCCCAAATTAAGACCTCAGCAGCAGCTTCAGAAGCAAAAGTTTTTCTCTGACTTCCTGTCCTCCTGTCTTTCAGTCCCATTCTTCATACAAACTAGAATCCCTTTTCCCCAAAGTGGGTCATAGAAACTAGAATACCTTTTCCCCAAAGCTAACCATAAAATCTAAAAATATTACTCTAACTTTCTCTCCACCTTTCTGTGTAAAAACTGGCCATAAAGAAATTATTTGACCTCCTTTGACTGTAGGTCGTAAGACACCCCCCCCCAATTCCAGAAAGGGTCTTGCTCCATCCCTAGAAAGAAGGACTGCATGCTTAGAGAGGTCAAGAAGAATCTAGAAAGACAGGCCTTGCTGAGTTTCCCTGTAGCGGAAAGACAGAGAGATCGTGACACCGAGACTATTATAGGAAGTGGCACTTTATTATGCCGGCCGGCTCAGAAGGCTCGATGGGCTAATGCTTCCAGGTCAAGTCCCGCAGAACAGAAGAAGAGGGGTCTTATACCTTTGTTTAGGTAAGGGAGGGGGTCATGTTGAGCAATTACACATTCTGTTTGGAATTTACAAGGTGGCGTTCAGAAATATCAGATCTTTCAAAGAACAAATGGTCTCCAGGAGCAGGGCAGCAGGGTTGTAAACTGTCAACTTCAAAAGAGGGGTTTTGGATAAGTCTGTGAATTAGTTACTCTTTTGCATTTCCATGAAAGCTGCAGGTCCTTGGCTACTTGGCTTTTTTTAAACAAAACCGGCCTGGCAGGTCTTTAAAGCTTGCAGCTTGACTTTCAAAAGGAAATACCTTTAACTGCTACCAATCCCCCTTTCTGCCACAGGATTAGTGGGAGACAATTTGTCATCCCAGGTGATTGCCATGGGGCCAACTGCTGACCCTGAAGCAGCTACTCATGTGTTTCTGCATTCATTCACTCAATCATACAAGAAATATATTTGAAGCTGGGCTCGGTGGCTCAGCCTGTAATCCTGCACCTTGGGAGGCTGAGGTGAGTGGATTACCTGAGCCTGCAGGTTCGAGACCCACCTGGGCAGGCAAAACCTCATCTCTACAATAAATCGAAAAAATCAGCCGGGCATGGTAGCGCACACCTGTAGTTCCAGCTACTTGGAAGGCTGAGGCGGAGGGATCACCAGAGCCCAGCAGGTCGAGGCTGTGGTGGCCGGAAGCGGCCACTGCACTCCAGTCTGGGCAACGGAGTGAGACTCAAAAAAAAAAAAAAAAAGAAATATATTTGAGCATTTGCCACATTCTGCCATATCCCCATTTAGGCAGTCAGCATTAGATCATACTCTTTTTATCCAATCATATTTCTACACAGCTTCCCATATTTTGTGGAACCCAAGCATAAAAATGTACAATTTTTCTTGTGTTTTTTGGTCTTCATTCTGAAGTTTTTCATGTAACATTAAGTAAACTTTATGTACATTTTCTTCCAATTAATCTGCCTTTTGTGAATTGATTGTTTTAGCAAAACTTCAGAGGGTGGAAGGGAACTTTTCCCTTGGCCCCTTCAACTTATAAGCAAGACTTATCACAGTTACATTCAAATACAAGAATTTGGAGATTCCTTTTTAAGTTCACTGTAATGTGATATGAAGTATTAACTAACTCAGCAAGCATCTAGTGGTCACAAATATATTTCAAGTGCTGAACTAGTGTTCAGGATACACTGGTTTTTAAAGCAGACAAGCTTACTTCACATTCATTTATAAGTTCTGTACCAGCCATATTTTACTTTAATGGATCAGGGAAAAAATGGAAACTGTTAATGTAGTAAAATTGTTAATTTTTATAGTAAATCTCTACATGGCATTTGGAAAACACTGTACAATCTATTATGTAATAACTAAGAAACTTTTTTCCAGATTAGGCAAGTGTGATGTAATTTAAGAAACTAGTATCATTAAGTTATTCTTGGCTTACAACTAATGAAAGTCAAATTTAATCATTTAAAACCATACTTTAACTAAAATTTAATACTCTAAATAACATTTAATTATTAAGAAATAATTCTTACTTAAGGATTGAATGATAATTGTATGCCTTCTAATACATATTCTAGCTTACAAAAAAAAAAAATATATATATATATATATATGAACATTTGTCTAATCACACTTACATCGCCAGCTCCATTCTTTGTCTGGTCCACTTCCTTCCACAGATTTTTACTTTACTAGGGTATAAATACATCCTTATTTTATAGTCTGAGGGAGAAAAATTAGTCTTTCTTCAGCTTTCCAATCAACTTCTCATTATCACTTATTGACATGTATTTCACCTGCCCTATCAAATGTATAAACCATAGCAGTTTGCAGAATGGCAGACCTCATCTGATGTCATTATGGAAACACAACTACACTAAAATATTTTCTTCCAATGAATTTGAAATTTAATTGGAAAATAAAAATTCAATATTATATAGTATTTCAATTTTCAGCATTTACTGTCATGTGTCAGCAAAGATATATGTACAAGGATGCCGTTTGTGTACTTTTTTTGTACTGTTGATGAAAAAAACAAACTTTATAAAATATTTAAAGAGGCTTATTCTGAGTCAAATGTAAGTGACCCAGGCTTGTGGCACAGTCCCCAGAGGTCCTGAAAACATGTGCCTCAAATGTTGAATACAGCTTGGTTGTATACATTTTAAGGAAGACAGATGTTACAGGCAAAACATAAGTCAATACATGTGAGGTTTACATTGGTCAGGCCTGGAGAGGTGGGTTATCTCCAAGGGTGGACTTAAAGGTCATAGGTGGATTCCAAGATTTTCTGATTGACAATTGGTAGAAAGAGTTAAATTCTGTCCAAAGAGCTTGAAATCAGTAAAATATATGCTTCAGTTAAGATAAGGGGAGTTGTAGAAGCCAAGGTTCTTCATATATAAATGAAAGCTCTAAGTAGCAGGCTTCAGAAAGAATAGGTGGTATATATGTGTTAAAATGTATCTCTACAGATGCAAATTTCCCCAAAGATGGCTTTGCAGGGTCACTTCAAAATATGTCAAAAAACATATTTCAGTTCAAGTATTTGTATTTCCTTTAGGAACTGCTACCTTCATGTGATACTATACCAGGTTTGAAATTTGGTATCTTATTGCCATAGAGTCTGTTTCATCAGTCTTAGGATCTCTAATTTAATGTTTTGGTCTTTTTTTTTTTTTTGAGTCAGAGGCTCACTCTGTTGGCCAGGCTGGAGGGCAGTGGCATGCTCACGGCCACTGCAGCCTCGACCAGCTGGGCTCAGGAGATCCTTCCGTCTCAGTCTTCCAAGTAGCTGGAGCTACAGGCACGCACCACCATGCCCAGCTAATTTTTTGATTTATTGCAGAGATGAGGTCTTGTCAAGTTGCCCGGGCTGGTCTGGAACCAGTGGGCTCAGGCAATCTTCTCACCTTGGCCTCCCAAAGTGCTGGGATTATAAGCATGAGTCACCATGCCAGCCTTATTTTAATGTTAATGCCTGTCAGTTGTGCCTAAAATGACACAAGGGAGGGGGAATAACAAAGGGTATTCAACCTCCTTTCCTATCATGGTCTAGAATTTAGTTTTTCAGGTCTCCCTGGGCACAGAGGGGATCAATTCAATCAGGTGGAGGGCTTAAAATTTTATTTGTGGTTTACAATACTAACTAAAGATTAGAAACAAGTTAAATGCCTATCAATGGAGGCCTTGTTAAATGAATTATGGCACATTAATGCTGTAGAGTATTTTGCAGCAATTCAAAAAGAAGGCACTTGCTCTTTGTATACATGTAGGGAAGTATCTTCAAAATATATATTAATTGAAAAAAAGTAGCAAGATAGTATATGTGATACTCTTTGTTTTTGTTTGTTTGTTTCAGTTGGAGTCTCACTCTGTTGCCCAGACTGGTGTGCAGCGGCATTCTCATGACCACTGCAGCCTCGACCTGCTGGGCTCAGTTGATCCTTCTGCCTCTGCCTTCCAAGTAGCTAGAACTACAGGCACGTATCACCACACTTGGCTAATTTTTTGATTTATTGTAGAGATGAGGTCTCGCCAAGTTGCCCAGGTTGGTCTCAAACCCATGGGCTCAGGCAATCCTCTCACCTCGGCCTCCCAAAGTGCTGGAATTATAGGCATGAGCCACTGCACCAGATCCAAATATACCTATTAAGATACTTTTT
>CAUYQG010208276.1:0-19642 GCA_963574415.1 Tarsius wallacei
ATGGCCGGGTGAGGTGGCTCATGCCTATAATCCCAGCACTTTGGAAGGCCAAGGTGAGAGGATTGTCTGAACCTACGGGTTCAAGACCAGCCTGGGCAACTTGGCAAGACCTCATCTCTACAACAAAGCAAAAAATTAGCCAAGTGTGATGGTGCATACCTGTAATTCCAATTACGTGGAAGGCTGTGGCAGAAGGATTAGCTGAACCCAGTAGGTTGAGGAGTGGAATGCCAACTCAGAAAAAAGCAAAAAACAAAATAAGTTAACATCTTACTTATCTTTAGTACCTTTGTCAAAGCTAAGAGATTAATATTGATGTTGCTATTTTTTTTTTTAATTGTAAAGCCCTGTGAGACCAAATTCACATGATATTCATGTTACTGTTAACTGACTTCCGGCTCTATTTGGATTTTGTCAGTTTCCTTACTAAGGTCTTTTTTCTTTTCCAGGATCCACATTGTATTTACTAACTATATGCCAACAATACTAACTATATGCCAACAACTTATAAAAATGAATAGTCTTTATGGCGACTAGAGTCATGACAACTAAATGTATTGCATAGTCCTGGGTTGGGATTTTGATTAGGGAAAAAAGAATTATAAAAGACATTACTTGGACAATTGGTAACATTTTATGGAATGTGTATTAGATAATAGTATTGTATCAGTATTTCTGATTTTGATAATTGTCCTGTGATGATGTAGGAGAATGTCTTTGTTTTTAGGAAATGTGTACTCAAGTATTTAGGGGTAAAAGAGGATGATGTTTGTGACTCATTCTCAGAAGATTTATGTGTGTGTGCGTGTGTGTGTGTATGTGTGTGCGTGTGCACTTGAGTGAGTGTGTGGAGTAGTTAGAGAGTGTTTATGAATGTGTGAATGTGGGTGATAAAGGGGCACAGTGTTAACAATTGATCAATTTGGGCAAGGGGTATATGGGAGTTTTTGGGGTTTTTTTTGAGTTGGAGCCTCACTCTGTTGCCCAGACTAGAGTGCAGTGGCATGTTCCTGGCCACTGCAGACTTGACCTGTTGGGCTCTGATGATCCTTCTACCTCAGCCTTACAAGTAGCCAGAACTACAGGCACGCACTACCACAGGTCTCGCCAACTTGCCCAGGTGGGTCTCGAACTTGCGGGCTCAGGCAGTCCACTCGCCTCAGCCTCCCAAAGTGCTGGGATTACGGGCTGAGCCACTGAGCCCAGCCAGGAGTTTTTTATTATTTCAGTTTTTCTGTAAGTTTGAAATGTCAAAATAAAGTCCAGGTGTGGTGGCTCACACCTGTAATCCGAGCACTTTGGGAGGCGGAGGTGAGAGGATTGCCTGAACCCAGGGGTTCGAGACCAACCTGGGCAACTTGGCGAGACCTCATCTCTACAATAAATCAAAAATTTAGCCAGACATGGTGGTGCATGCCTATAGTTACAGCTACTTAGAAGGCTGAGGCGGAAGAATCACCTGAGCTCAGCAGGTCATGGCCGTGGTGGTTGTGAGCATCCCACTGAACTATACCCTAGGAGACAGAGTTATATTTATAAAAAAAAAAAAAAAAAAAAAAAAAAAAAAAAAATGTTAAAATAAAGTTACAAAAGTCTTTACAGCAACCATTCTTTTCTTTATGATTTTTTTTTTTTGAGTTGGAGTCTCATTCTTGTTGCCTAGGCTAGAGTGCAGTGGCATGCTCACGGCCACTGCAGTCTCGACCTGCTGGGCTTAGGAGATCCTTCCACCTCAGCCTTTCAAGTAGCTGGAACTACTGATGCATGCCATCATGCCCGGCTAGTTTTTTTTTGTGACTTATTGTAGAGACGAGGTTTCACCAAATTGCCCAGGCTGGTCTCAAACCCCGGACTCAGGCAATCATCTTGCCTCGGCCTCCCAAAGTGCTGGGATTACAGACTGAGCCACCATGCCCCACCATGAATTTTTTTTCTTTTTTGAGTTGGAGTCTCCCTCTATTGCCTAGGCTGGAGTGCAGTGGTATTATTACAGCTATTGCAGCCTTGACCTGCTAGTATCAGGTGATCCTTTTGCCTCAGCTTCCTGAGTAGCTAGGCGTACGCCACCATACCTGGCTAATTTTTTTGATTTATTGTAAGGATGAGGTCTCTCCAAGTTGCCCAGGCTGGTCTCGAACCCATGAATTCAGGCAATCCTCTCACCTCGGCCTCCCAAAGAGCTGGGATTATAGGCGTCACCCACTGCGCCCGGCGGAAGATTATTATAATAGAAAAACATGGCCAGGAGTGGTGGCTTATGCTTGTAATCCCAGTGGTTTGGGAGGCCAAGGGGAGAGAATCACTTGAACCCAGAAGTTTGAGATCAGTCTGGGCAACATAGCTAGACCCCTTATCTAAATAAATAAAAAAATTAGCTGGGCATGGTGGTATGCATCTGTAGTCCCAGCTACGCAGGAGGCTGAAGTGGGAGGATTGCTTCAGCCCAAGGAATTCAAGGCTTCAGTGATCTCTGATTGCAAAACTGTACTCCAGCCTAGGTGACAGAGCAACATCGTCTCTTAAGAAAAACGAAAAACATGATTGTTAATGTTTTGTCATATTTGCTTTTTCCACCTATCTCCATGCATGTGTAAATATATATGTTTTTCTGAACCATTTGAGCGTCAGTTGTAGACATCAGGACATCTATCCCTACCTACTTGAGTATGCATCTCCTAAGAAATTATTTTATAACCATAATACCAGTATCACATGAAAGAAACTTAAAAATTAACTAATATGTTCAAATTCACAGTCCATATGCAAAATGTCTTAATTGTCTAAAATATCTTTTATTGCTGTCTTATTTTCAAAGCAAGATCCAATTCAGATTTGTGCAGTTGCCTTTGGTTGTTATATCTTTTCAGTTTCTCTTAATCTAAAACACCCCTTTTTTTTTTGTTTGCTTAAATGGGGCATTAATATATATATATATTTTTTGAGTTGGAGTCTCACTGTCGCCCAGACTGGAGTGCAGTGGCCGCTCCCAGCTACCGCAGCCTCGACCTGCTGGGCTCCGGCGATCCTTCCGCCTCAGCCTTCCGAGTAGCCAGAATTACAGGCGCGCGCTACCATGCCCGGCTGATTTTTTTTATTTATTGTAGAGATGAGGTCTCGCCAAGTTGCCCAGGCGGGTCTCGAACCTATGGGCTCAGGCAATCCACTCACCTCAGCCTCCCAAAGGCGCGGGATTACAGGCTGAGCCACTGAGCCCGGCTGGGGCATTAATATTTTGAAGAGATCAGACATGAGTCTGGATTTATCTGTTTGTTTCCTCCTGTTATCACATATATTCCCCTGATTCTAGTACTGGAAGTTAAATGTAAAAGCTTGAAACATTTAGGTTAAATATTTTTGGTGAGAATACTTTTTTTTTTTGAGTCAGGTTCTCCCTCTGTCGCCCAGGCTGGAGTGCAGTGGCACAATCATGACCACTGCAGCCTTGACCTGCTGGGCTCAGGTGATCCTTTCACCTCAACCGTCCAAGTAGTTGGGAAGACAGGTATGCACCACCACACCTGTCTAGTTTTTCTGATTTATTGTAGAGACGAGGTCTCACCATGTTGCCCAGGCTTAGCTCAGGCAATCCTCTTTCTTGACCTCCCAAAGTGGTAGGATTATAGGTGTGAGCTACCACGCCCGACTCAGCTAATTTTTATTTAGTGATTTGGCATGAAGCTACCTAACAAATTATTATTTTATTTATTTATTTTGTCTCACTCTGTCGCCCAGGCTGGAGTGCAGTGGCATGCTCACAGCCACTGCAGCCTCGACCTGCTGAACTCAGGTAATCCTTCCACCTCAGCCTTCCAAGTAGCTGGAACTACAGATACATACCACCACACCCGGCTAGTTTTTGTGATTTATTATAGAGATGAGGTCTCACCAAGTTGCTCAGGCTGGTCTCGAACCCCGATCTCACACAGTCCTCTCACCTCAGCCTCCCAAAGTGCTAGGATTACAGGCTTGAGCCACTGCACCCGGCTGCTGACAAATTTTTAACTTGCTCTCAATATATTTTCATTTTTTAGGGACTAAAAGAAGTGACACTTCTTGGTCAGAATGTCAACAGTTTTCGGGACACATCAGAGGTCCATTTCAACAACGCAGTGTCTACCAACCTCAGTCGTGGCTTCACTGCCAACTATAAAGCCAAGCAAGGAGGACTTCGGTTTGCTCACCTTCTTGATCAGGTCTCCAGAGTAGATCCTGAAATGAGGATTCGTTTCACCTCTCCCCACCCCAAGGATTTTCCTGATGAGGTGAGTTTTGACAGTCTGCAGTAACAAACTAATACCAGTGTTCTTAAGCACACTACATGCTATACATGCTATACCTGGTAGGGTTGAGCAGAGACCTTGAGTCCTGCTCAGGGGATCCTGTGGTGCATTGCTGGATCACCCACTGGGTCTACTGGCCCTCTGGAAAGACTTAAAGTCCACCAAAGTGGGGGTGAAGATAGGACTGATACCGAATGGGAGGCCAAGACCACCGGTGGGACCACGGGGGCTGTACAGAGAGTTTGTTACAAGGTGGGCAGCTGCGTGGTAGTGATGGTGCTGTGGGAGGAATAGGAAGAGAGGCCACATGGTGCGGTGGGAAACAGTTCAGACTTTTGCCTTCCACAGACCTGCTTCAAGTCTCTACTCTCCCACAACATGTGTGACACGTATTCAACTTTTCATCTTCATCTCTAAAATGGAATTCATAATTAACCTCCTCCTTTGGGTTATTTTGAAATAGATATTGCACTTTGTTTTATTGCACTTATGCAGGTGTGTGTGTTTTTTTGTTTGTTTGTTTGTTTGTTTGTTTTTTGTTTTTTTGTTTTTTGAGTTGGAGTCTCACTCTGTCGCCCAGACTGGAATGCAGTGGCCGCTCCCGGCCACCGCAGCCTCGACCTGCTGGGCTCCGGCGATCCTTCCACCTCAGCCTTCCAAGTAGCTGGAACTACAGGCGTGCGCTACCACGCCCGGCTAATTTTTTGATTTATTGTGGAGATGAGGTCTCGCTTGCCCAGGCGGGTCTCGAACCCGCGGGCTCAGGCAATCCACTCACCTCAGCCTCCCAAAGGCACGGGATTACAGGCTGAGCCACTGAGCCCGGCTCACTGTAGTTTTTTGTATCTTTTGAATTTTATAAATTTCTTGCCCATTCAGATATTAAAGAACATGTTAAAGTATATTGTTTTTATACCAATGAACAGCAACTTAAAAGACTTATAATCTGCATAACACAAAAATTACAGGAGAATATATTTTATCAGTTTATATTGAAACAATATTTCTTGAAACATTTGAAGTTGGTTAAGGGAAGTAGTTGGTTATCCTGCAGAACAAAATTGTAATGCCAGGGAATTTGTTCTTTTCTTTTTGTAGGCCCATACCCTCTGGAACTTATTTAATGCTATTTAAAATTTTATCCAACTCCTTATTTTATATAAGGTCCCAATTGTGCCAACCAAGGTGTTTTTTGAGGATGCAATCCCCTAGAGTAGGCATGGGATTACTGTACTGAGCAAATAATGTGAGCTGTAAATTAAGGTAATTACAAGCTGAAAAAAAAAATAGTTGTCTTCCTGAATATAGGAATTGAACTGTAAATAAAATGAAAGTAGGTTATTTGAGACAACATTTACATTTAGAAAAAATAAATTGTTTTCATATGCCTAAAAATCTATTGAAAAAAACTAAGATCCATAATTCCATGACTTGTTGCCTACTAGATTTTTAGATTTGAAGGAGATGTATAACATGGTAGTTAAGAACATGGACTTAGATGTTTGATCCACTTGGGTTTTAGTACCTGTGTATGGATTTAGGCAAGTTACTTAATATATCTTTAAGACTCATATTGTAAAGTGGAAGTAATGTATACCTCATAGGGTTGTGAATATCAAATCAAATAACTATAAGCATTATGTTCGTGCACATTGTGTTCAATAATAAATGTTTGCAATAATAACAGCATCAACCACTGCAGCAATAAAGTAAAAAAGAACTTCAGAAAATCATTGAACCTGCTGTTCAATGAGAGGAAGTTGACTTGCCCAAGTATCATAGTTGGGAAAAGAGAGTTGGCTCTAGGACTCCATGTATATTTGGCATATTCTTATTAGTCCAGAGGTCTTTATATAGTTCTTTCCCCTTTTTCCAAACCAATACCTCTACATTTGCTCTTTTGTGTTATATTTGGTTTTTATATATCAAATATGTATAAGTTAATAGATGTTCAGTTTAGAAATTTTTGAAAAACAGTAGCTCAAAAAGAAAAATCAAAACTATTCAATTCATCCCCTAAAATAGAGTTGTCAGGTAAAATATTTGGACTTACATATATAAAAGATTTTTGTTGTTTATCTGAAATTCAAATTTAACTGAACATTCTGTATTTTTATTTTCCAAATCTGGCAGCCATACTCTAGAAAGAACTACTAGTGAGTATTATGGTATATGTGTTACATATTTAATAATCAACTGTATTACTCAACCTTTGTAAGATTTTTTTATGTGTAATTGGATCTTTACTATGACAACAAATATATATTTATGTAAGCTTTACTTTTTTTAATGGTTTCACTTTTTATATTTTAATTTTAATCTACCTGGAATTAATTGTGATGAATATTGTTAGATGTAGACATTAGCTTTTTCCCTCTAAATGATTAATTACTTGTCCCAGCATCACATATTGAATAATTTCTTTTTTCACTTATTTAAATGAATTCAATGATTTCTCATATAATAATCTAAATTATTAATTATTCTTTGTTCTTTTTTCTCCTAGTATAATTTCTTACCTCTATTTTAATTAGTATTTATAACTGTCTTATTATATATTTACATGTGTTATAATTTTTATTTTAATCTATGGGAATTAAATTATTTTAGAAAATAGCCAAGGTACACACTTAAGTAAAATATTAGCCCTCAAGCACTGAAAAGTCAGCATGTCTTTTTTCTAAAGCTTGACCTTTTATATTCTTCAACTCAGTTCTTGGTACCAGTAGTCCAGCCACTTGAAATTCTATTGTTTCCCCAAGGGTTCTCCTAACCTCTACATACAATCTCTACTCTTTCTGATGATATAGCCTAAATATTTCTCAAACCTCTTTCCTTTTCTTTACCCTAGGTGTTATTGACTGAATTCATATCATCATTTCTGACTTTGCTTGTACCAATCCATTTTCCAAGTAGTTGGCAGAGTAGTCTGTCTATAAAACTCCTTTGTAACCACTGCTCTCTCCTATTTGGTGTCAAATCACTTAGTGCCCATCCTTCTCTGTCCCTGTACAAGCTCCACCAGTCCTTAATGGGATTCCATCCACTTTCTTCCTTTGATGGCTTAGTGGTCTTATGGCCTCATCTCTAAATTATTTCTTAACTCTTCAAGGAATTCCAAACTCTTTTATGGTCCTTCTTTCCCCATCACATCCCTGTGACACTTGCACACTCACCACAATTTGTTTTATGCATCCATGCCCCACCGCAAGCATTTTACCACTGTCCTTTCCCTGATTGCTTCCTACCTACCTGTATCAGAAACTGCAGCTGCCTGCTTAATGTCCCTATGTCTCCTCTTCTTTCTTATTAACAGAACTTTTTTATTGTGTAGAAATCTGAGAGTGGCCATTGAATATAAATGGCAGTCGTTGGTAGGCCTGTCAGAAAAAGTTTCTTTTTCTTTTTCTTTTTTTTTTTTTTTGAGTTGGAGTCTCACTCTGTTGCCCAGACTGGAGTGCAGTGGCACGCTCCTGGCCACCGCAGCCTTGCCCTGCTGAACTCTGGTGATCCTTCCACCTCAGCCTTCCAAGTAGCTGGAACTACAGGTGCACACTACCACACGTGGCTAACTTTTTAAAAATTTATTGTAGAGACAAGGTCTCACCAAGTTGCCCGGGCAAGTCTCGAACCCATGGGCTCAAGCAATCCACTTGTCTCGGCCTCCCAAAGTGCTGGGATTATAGGCTGAGCCACCGAGCCCAGCTGAAAAAGTTTCTTAATAGGACCCTTTTACTCTTCTTCCCCCGTTCTCTCTTTTTCCTTTCCTTCTTCCCTTCTTTTCTTCCTTCCTCCCTTCCTCTCTCCCCCACACCTCCCTTCTCTCTTTCTTCTTTTAATTTTAATTTTTATATTTTATTTTTACAGATGAGGTCTTGCCAAGTTGCCCAGGCTGTCTCTCTTTCTTATTCTCAGGGAAGTGTTTCTTTCTTGAAACACAGACATGATGACTGAAGCTCTAGGAGTCATCCTGGACCACACAATGACTTTGAAGAGTGTCATATAAGAGACATGCACATATACATGCATCATTAGTTACACACAGTATAGATGTAAAGTAAGGTTTATTGAGAACAACTAAAAAGCAGAGAAGCAGTGAAGTCTATGTGACTCCTCAGCTTTCATTCTATAGAGAGTAATAGTTTGGTCAGACAAAAGCAGCATAACCTGAAAACATTCCAGGAAAGAGAACCTGCCTTCATATTACCTTATATTTTTATGAGGAAGCAGAATATGAGTAAACTGAATATGTTTACAGTAGGCTTCCTGGTCAGGGAAATTACCTCACCAGACTAGGGCTTACCAACAGTTCAGTTTCCATGTCAGCGGTGCTGGTATTGGGTAGAGGTCTAGTGTTCTTCCAAAGAGCCAGTGTAGATCTGATGAGCAATTTTACATCCAAACTAACAGCTGGGAGGAAAGGGATCCCCACCCCCCCGTAAGGCTTTCCAAAAAATAATAAGCTTGTCTCCCTTGAGTAGTAATCCAGGCTCTAAGGTTGGTAGAGCAATATAGGAGTTTGAGTTCTTGTTAACTGTGAAGCCCCCATACAGACCCTGGAATGCTTACTCTTGGAATTCCATTTTGTAAGAGAAATAAACTGAGTTTTCTGTTAAATATAGCAATTTAATTCTATGAGATCAAATATATATTTGTATTATATATTATCTAGTGCCTCAGATAAGATAGGGTAAAACATTCACCTCAGGAAGCCTTCTGTGGATTTCTGGGTGGTGTTAGAAAAGCCCAGTTTGATGCTTCCAGATTACTCTTAAGTTTCCACTATCTTCTCACCACTTCATATTGTAATGATATGTTTATATATTTCTTTTCCCTACTAGCACGATTCCCTGAGGGTCAGCACCATATTTTACTCACTCTAGTCCTTAGTGTAGAATGTCTTAAACAGCAGTCGCCCAGGGAGTGTCTTGAATGAAGGAATTAATGAGACTTATATATGTTGACTTTTTTGCTCATATTATGTGGTTTTAATCCTTCACAAAGTAGTTTCCTGTTTTGACTATTAATTGGAAACATTTGCGAAACATTGAGAATTTATTTCATTTATTCCATAAACCATATGCTTACTCACAAGACTATAAACTTAAGGCAATTTTATATCCTGACTCTCTTAAAATTTTTTTCTTGGTTCCATTTTCATATCCATTTTGGAGAAAGTGATATTTTTGGTATTGTAAAGTTATAAGGCCATTTTCATAATATGCCATTGACATGTATGTCAGATTCTTCAAAATACAGGATTATATAATATAAACTATTTGATATTAAATATAAGTATTCTTAGTTTTTGCTTCTCAATATTGAATCTGTTTGGAACTAATATACAACTCATTTTGAGCCTTTGTAATTGCTGCTAATTTGTTGCCTAGAATTACTTTGGACCTTAGTAAAATGGATTTTATGTTTGTGATTTGTTTATTATTTGGTCTCCATAAACTTCAAAAACTAGACATTTTATTAGTAAAGTTAAATAGTGGTTTTTCTCATCTACAAATTCTCAGCTGTAGAAATTTCTACATCATGTTTTTATTTTTATCTTTATGTACATTTCAAAAAAAGTAAGCTATTGTTAATTTTACAGACAGTAGCTCTTGATGGAACATTATTTTTAAAATCTGGAGTGATCTCTGGAGGGTCAAGTGACTTAAAATACAAGGCTAGATGCTGGGATGAGAAAGAGTTAAAGAATCTAAGAGACAGAAGAAGCCAGCTAATCCAAGAGCTAAAGGTAAAAATCCATGCCATAAAAGTTATAAAATACTAAGTATAATAGTTGTGTTTTTAAACTAGGTGGGGTTTTTTAAAAATAAAAGGGTGGTGCTAATAGTTTAAAAAATTCAGGCAACACAGAATGGAATAATGTTAAAAAATTTAAAGTCTTTCCCTTACTCATTCTAATATTGCAGTGATATTTACTAAACACAGATACACAGCCTCCAGAAATTTTCTTTGTGTGTACAGATATATGTATTCTTTTCCCTATTTTCTTTGTTTTATAATAGACCTTTGCTATTAATAGTGTTTGCAACAAGCTTTTTCATTTAATATCATGATGTTTTTATTTTAGCATATAGAAAGTTACCTCATTTTTAATAAATCCTGCCTGCCTAGTATTTCATTGTATACATTTTATTTATTTAACCAGTCTCTTGTCGATGCACATTTTGGTTTTTGCTATTACAAATGCTGCAACATTAACAATTCCTTAGAGAGGGAGAATAACATAGAATAACTTAGAATAACCTAAGAGTATAAACTCTGTAGCCAAGCTGCCTGGGTTTGAATCCTGATTCTGCTACTTTCTAGTGGTATGACCTTGGTCAAATTATCTAAACCCTTTATACCTTAGTGAGCAAAGGAAGAAAGAAATGAGGGAGGCAAGCAAAAAAGACAAGGATGCACTAAAAGCAAGGCAATTATATGATCCTATGTATGCCATTAATGTGTGTTGGGTAGAACACACATTCCCCATTTTCAATTCCCATACCTAATTCTTTCCTGTTAGGCAGTGTTAGGTTTTTGAGGAAGCTGTGTGGCATCTTTGTTACTTCTGATGGCTAATGTACTTAATTGCCCAGTCTCTTATTTAAAGAAAGGAAGGTAAGGTATAGATGTGTTGTATGTAAAAATCAGTGAGTTATTACATATGAAAGCACTTTGAAAAGTGGAAGTATTTTTCTATTATAAAATGCTCATATATTTTTTCTTTTTAGGACTTAATGAAAACACTTCGCAAGGAAACAGATTTGAAACAAATACAGACTCTGGTACAAGGAACTCATACACGACTCAAATATTCACAAAGTGAACTAGAGATGATTAAAAAGAAGCACCTTGCTGCTTTTTACCAGGTAATATAGACTTACATAAAATTTTCATAGAAATTAGAATCGGAAAATAGAATTTCAGGAATTATATTTATATAGCACTATATAATTTTTAAATACTTTAACCCATGATTGAGATGATAGTTCTTTAATTATTTTTATGGTATTTAGTCTTGTTATCCAGCTGAATTCATATTATAGATTCTTCTTTTATTCTAAAAGACACTTTTCATGTTTTGGCATCACTACATAAAGTTAAAATAGGCATGTTAAAAAGAAAATTTTTCTCTTGTTATTAGGAACAATCTCAGCTACAAAGTGAACTACTAAATATTGAGTCTCAATGTATTATGTTGAGTGAAATAATCAAAGAACGACAACAAAGAATTAAAGACTTTCAAGAAAAGATAGATAAGGTCAGGAATGTTATGTTTATTACTAAATAGCATATACAGTTTTAGGCCAGATACCAGATTAGGTCTTCTTAAATATGTGCTAAAACAAAGGTTGATAGGTAACAGTGCTCTGTCAGAAACCACATGTAAGCTAAGTTTTATTGGTTTGCTAAATTCATTTCCTTGTGTCTTTTGAGAACTACTATTGCTCATCTCAAGGGACAATGACCTGTGCATACTGTCTTCTGCACTCTAACCTTTCCTTGTCCATTGTAAAAATTATGACCTCTTTCTTTTTCCCATTCCCTTAACACCAGAAGGGAAAGAACTGTCATTCAGTTTTAAGGTTACTTATTCACTCAGTAGTTTTGTTTTGTTTTAACATATATTATGTCAGACACAGTGAAAACACTTCTCAAGGAAACAGATTTGAAACAAATGAAATTTTCATAGAAATTAGAATCTTTATTGACTCTAGGGCAATAAAGATTCAGTCATCTAGCCTCTGCTTATTACGTGATAGAAACTTCTGATCTAATTCGATCCACTGTGGGATATCTCTAGTCCTTAGAAAAAGTTATCTGTTACACTCCCACTCTATTAATTCCAACTGTTACTTTTAATTCTGACTTTTATCACATGATTTAAAACCACATTCATGTTGCTGTTTAATTATCTCTTTTACAGGTAAATTAATTTATTTAATCATTTATCATTACCTTGGATTTAAGACCAGCTCTGGTAACCATCCTCTGAATGCTCTGGTGTTTGTCAATACCCAGAACAGTGCATGATGTCAAAATATTATCTGACCAGTATAGTGTTTATGGGACTTTATGCATATAACTTTCCATGATTTGGATTATCTACTTATGCCATTTTTAGCTTATAACTTAATCAATCATATTACATTCATATTTAAGTATATTCAACTAAAATTTGAAAGTTTTAATATGTCCTGCTATTAAAATAGATCTCTTTAATCCTAGAATTATACATAAATTCAAGGCTACAAAAATATTGAAGTTAATTTTTTGTTAGATAACTCATTCTTTTTTTTTTCTAATCTTTTTTATTCTTAATTCTATGCTCTATTTCTCTTGTTTTTATACTACCCAAGATGCTATAGAGTTGCTCATATATAAAGAATCTTTATTTATGTAGAATGTTATATTTTGGTGGGTCTAAAGTAAATTGAATTCCTCCAATTTTATATTAAACACTTCAAAAAGCCAAAACACTTTAAAAGGCCAGTTATGAGCCTAGTTTGTGGAGTTAAGTATGAGAAAGCACTGGCTCCTCAGACCACACAGTAATGCTTGGTGGGATTAGTCTGTAGCCTAATTCAGGAAAATCTTGGAGGGAGAAACTTATATTTAAACATTGTCTATGTATTTCTTAAAATTACATATTAAACTGGTTGTTTTAAAATAACTTAAAAGGTAGAAGATGATATTTTCCAATACTTCTGTGAAGAAATTGGCGTGGAAAATATTCGTGAATTTGAGAACAGACATGTTAAACAGCAACAAGAAATTGACCAAAAAAGGTATTTTTATAAAAAGATGTTGGTAAGCAGCTTATATATGTATAAAAGTAACTATTATTGTATAGCTTAGAGGAATTATGCTTGAGGTAGTCTTAATATTTCAGTTCATCAAGAAATAGCTAGTAAAAATGTATATATATTCATATAAGGAGATCTAATTTTTTGTTCCATAATTTTAAAAAGAAAGTACAAATACACAAAATAAAAGAATATGGGCATAATTACACATACACTGGTTATTAAAAGAATAATAAGACACCAATTTGCTTAGTTATCTCTAAATAGTCACATATATGGATAAAATCAGTAATTTTCAAGAAATAATATTTTACCAAGAATTACCCTAAACAAAGTAGAAAATCTAAGGTGACCAGTTACAGTAGGAAAAGAAAGTAAAAAAATCTTCCTATCCACCCAATCCATATGCACCAGGCGTGTAGAGTTTTACAGGTTAATTATCTCAGCAAACTTTAAAGGAACATGTAACTTTAGTGTTCAATGTATAAACAAATGTTCAGTACTAAAACTGTTTCAGAATGTAGAAGAAGAAGAAATACTTTTTAATGAAAAGAACATAATACTGATACGCAAATCCAAAAAGATACACATATAACAAGAAACTGTAAATCAGTCCCACTTATAAATAACCAAGTAAAACAATGTTAAATACAAACCAACAGTACAACAACAAAATAATATAACCTTTATCTAGAGGATTTTATATCAGCTATAAGGATGGCTCAATATTAACAAATCTATTACTGTCAATCACCACATTAATAGTCAAAGAAGAAGAATTACATGATCAACTCAAGGATGATGAAAAAGGCACTTGACAAAATTCAATGTCCATTCTTGATTGAAAATTCTTAAAATATGAATAGTTAAATACCTTTGATATGAAAAAACACATCTCATTTGAAATCAGCATTGTGGTTTCATAGAGTAACACTAGAAATATTCCTTGTAATGCCAGAAATAAGAGAAGAATATTCAGTATCACCACTATTATCTAACATATTTTTTTAGAGATACTAGTCAATAGAATTAGACAAGAAAAATAAGGCATAAAAATTTGGGCGAGACATCACCAAAATGGCAGAGTAGAAGCAAGCTTGCTTCACTGTTTCCTACAGAAAACCAAATGCAAATATACAGCACTGAGATTATTACCAGCTATAGCACAGAACTCAAATACAAGGATGAGATAGTTTCTGGAGCCTTCAGATTAAGATAATTAGACTTTTATATTTGCAATGCCCTTCCCCTTCCCCTAATATGCCAGGCATGAAGTATGCAGGAAATTTTCCCCTGATTCACAGTTACTACACTGGAAAGAGTGGGATCAAGGTAGAAAACCAGCTTCCTCACCCTCTTGGGTTTCCTGGCAGAAAACCTGTCCCTGTCTCAACCCACAGGGAGCATCGTAAGTGTCTGAAGGGAGAAAAATTTCCAAGACAAGCCAGAGACTAAGGGAGGAGGCAGGACTAGCATCCCCAGTCCAGAAAACTCTGCTCTATATCTTGGCCAAAAGATACACCAACTCAGAGTGATTTTTCAGCAGTTCCACATAGTAGGATGTAGATTCCACAGGTTCCCTGGGCATGAACCTGTAGCCAGCTTTCTACTGCCAAGATATCCCCTTTGGGGCTTTCTTCCTTCAGGATAGGCAAAGCTCTAAAGTTTTCTAGAGCCAAGCATTACCTAGTGCTGAAAAGGAAGCAGTAACCCAGAAAAAAAAAAAAAAGATATTCAACATATATATTGCAAAAAAACCTTTAAGCAAAATACCCAATAAAAACCAAAACAAGCCAGACAGAGCAAATCCAAGAGATGTTCAAGAGGGAACTGAGCAAGAGCAAGGGGCAGAAAGCTTATTGAATGAAATAATAACAGAAAACTTTCTAAAACTTGAGAAAGATATAAATATCTAGGTATAGGAAGGTCAGAGATTACCAAACATATTAAACTCAAATAACACTGCCCATGAATATAATAATCAGACTTTCAAAGGTCAAGTAAAACAATTCTAAAAGCAGCAAGAGAAAAGAAACAAATAACATCTAAATAAAGCTCCAATTCGTCCAGCAGCAGACTTCTCAATGGAAAGCATGCAGGCCAGGAGGGAGTAGTATGACATATTCAAAGTGCTAAAAGAAAAAAAGCTACCAATCAAGAATTCTATACCCAGCAAACCTTTCTTTTAAACATAAAGGAGAGATGAAATCTTTCTCAAACAAATAGAAGGGGAGGGAATTCATTACCATCAGACCCTTCTTTATAAGAAATGCTAAAGGGCAACCCCTTTGGGTCTCCTTCCGCTGTGGGAGCTTTTCTGTCCTCTCAATAAATCCTGCTTTCTTACTTAAAAAAAAGGAAAAGAAATGCTAAAGGGAGTTAGTCAGTCTGAAAGAAAAAAAAATACTAACATGCAAAAAGAAAACATTTGAAGGGATAAAACCCACTGGTAAAAAGTAAGTACACAGACAAGTTCAGAATACTCTAATATTGTAATTGTGGTATGCAATCCATTCATTTAACTGTACCAGGAGGACTAAAAGACAAATCTATCAAAAGCAGTAATAGCTATAGAAACCTACAACGAGATAAGCAATATAAAATATGTAAATTGAGACACAAAAAAGTTCAAATATTGGAAGGATGGAGTTAAAATGTAAAGTTTATTTAGTTTTTTTCTTTTACTTTTTTCTTTGTCATCAAAGATAAGTTTTCATCTGTTTAAAATCAGTTGTTATATCCATAAGATATTTTTTGTAAGCCTCACAGTAACCACAAAGGAAAAAACCTATAATAAATACACTAAAAAAATTAAAAAGCAATGAATTAAAATATACTATGAGAGAAAAATTGCCTAACCACAAAGGAAGACAGAAAGAAAGAACTAGCTGCAAAACAAGCAGAAAACAAATAACAAGACAGCAACAGTTCTTTCTTACCTATCAATAATATTGAATGTAAATGGACTAAATTCTCCAATTAAAAGACATAGAGTGGCTCAATGGATAAAAAAAATAAGACCCAACTATATGCTGCCTACAAGAAATCCACTTCACCTGTAAATACACACATAGACTAAAAGTGAAGGAATGAAGGAAGATAATAATGCAAACAGAAACCACAAAAGGACAGGAGTAGCTATACTTAGACTGAATAAACTACTAGTCAAAGATTGTAAAAAAAAAGGTCATTCTATGATGATAAAGGGTTCATTGCAGTAAGAGGATATGACGGTTATAAATATCTATGCACCCAACATAGGAGCACCTAAGTATATAAAGCAAACATTAATAGATCTAAAAAACTGCAGTATGATAGCAGCAGGGCTTTCACTCTCAGTAATGAAGAGATAATCCAGACCAAAAATCAATAAAGAAACATTGGAGTTAAACTACAGCCTAGGACAAATGGGCCTAACTGACAGTTACAGAACATTCCACTCAACTGCTAGGGGATACACATTTTTCTCATTAGCACATGGAACATTCCTACTATTTGGGTATATATGCAAAAGAAAAGAAGTGAATATTGAAGAGATATCCACACTTCTGTATTTATTGCAGCACTATTCACAATTACCAAAATATGGAATCAACCTAAGTGCCCATTAATAAATGAATGGATAAAGAAATGTGTATATATACATAATGGAATATTATTCAGTCATAAAAAGAATGAATTCCTGTCATTTGCAGCAACATGAATGGAACTGAACATCATGTTAAGTGAAATAAGGCAAGCACGGAAAGATAAATATCAGATGTTCTCACTCGTGGGAGCTAGGAAAATGAATCTCATAAAGATAGAGAGTAAATTGTTGGTTATCAGAAGCCAAGAAGGGTAGAAAGGAGGAGGGGATGAAGAGAGGTTAATTAATGGGTACCAAAAAAAGTTAGATATAAGAAATAAGATCTAGTGTAGATAAATCAGTAGAGCATCTATAGCAAATGATAATCTATTGTATGTTTCAAAATAACTAGTAGAGAATAATTTGAATGTTCCCAAGCATAAAGAACAGATAAAAAGCCAGGCACAGTGGCTCACGCCTGTAATCCCAGTACTTTGGGAGGCAGAGGTAAGAGGATTGCCTGAGCCCAGGGGTTCGAAACAGCCTGGGCAATTTGGCAAGACCTTGTCTCTAAAAGAAAAAAAAACACAAAGAACAGATAAATGTATGAGGTGATGGATAGTCCAATAGCCCTGATTTGATTATTACACATTATATGAACGTAGCAAAATATTACATGTACTCCAAAAATATGTACATCTGTTTTGTATCATGAAAGAAATGCTGTGATATCCTCCAGGTTGAGGGGAGACTGGGCTCTGAAGCCTCCAGTGTTTTGCCCTCTGTCTGTCTGCCCTGTGCTGGGGTGATAAAGGAACAGATGACCACAAGCAGGAGAATGAAAAAAAATTTAGAAAAGAGATAAATTTATCGCTATGCAGGCTATATGATTTATATCTAGACCCCCTACATAGCAAATGAAAAGCTAGAAACAAAAGAGAATTCAGCAGTGTGGCTGGATACAAATAGTAATATGAAAATTTTAATAACAAAATATAAAAATTAATTTAAAAACCAACAGCCTTTCTATTTGCAAACTACCAGTGAGAGAGTATACTGGGGAAAAAAAATCCCAATTATATTGGGTGGAGGAGGTGAAATACCTAGTACTTAGAAATAAACTTACCAAATGTGAAAGCAATATATAAAGGAATCTCTAAACAAGAATAGAGGATACAGACAGAAACTGAAAAGAAAGGAAAAGCATACTAGTTCTTTTGTAGGAAAACTCAACATTACAAAGAAGTTGGTTTTCCCTAAATTAATCCATAATTTAAATATCACCTCAATACATGTGTAAACAAGTTTTTTTTTAATTAGATAAGCTGACTCTACAGTTCACATGCAGAACTTGCTAAGAAAAATCCAAAAGTAATGAGAAAGGACTAGAACTCCCAAGTTTTAAAACTGTAAACCTTGAGATACTGGCTTATAAATAGAAGCCAGAAATATTCTCTGATGTATGAGGAGAAATTTAACATTTTATATCAGCTGAGAAAAGACACACTTTTCAATAAGTCATGATGGGATACATGTCGTAGCAACCTAGAAAAAAACTACTTGTATTCCTTTCTCATTCCTTAGACTCAGATTAATTCCAGTTGAATCAAAAATCTTAATATTTGAGTAAGCCAGATGCCATGGCACACTCCTGTTGATCCCAATACTTTGGGAGGATGAGGTAGGAGGATTGCTTGAGCCCAGAAGTTCAAGACCAGCCTGGGCAACATAGTGAGACTTCATCTCTATGAAAAATAGAAAAAACAGCCAGGCATGGTGGCACGTGCCTGTAGTCCCAGCTACTCATGTAGCTGAGGTGGGGGGATCGTCTGAGTGTAGAAGGTCAAGGCTGCAGTATGCAGAGATTATGCCACTGCACTCTAGCCTGTGTGGACAGAGTGAGACACCCAACTAAAAAAAAATTAATGTAAAAAATGAAGACATAAAAATACTAGAATAAGTCATAAGATAATTTTGTTTAAAGATCTCAAATTAGGGAAGGCCTTTCATAGATCCATAGAAGAAAAGATTGGCAAACTGCAAATGCATGGAAAAAAAGTATGGCAAAAGCATCATGAAGATCAGAAGATAAATGATACTCTAGGGCAACATATACATGCACATATACAAGTATATTTAGAAATGGTAAGAGTGGTTGCCTCTGGGGAGGCTGAGTAAATAGGAGACATTTTACTTTTTGTATATTATTACATCTTTTGTATTTTGTACCATATGCATATATTATTTGAATATAATGTTTAGATATAAAGGTATGTGCTTTTTGGAAAAAATAGAGAAAACTTCCCATTGTCCAGAAATAAAAATTGTCAACATTTTCGCACTTTTTTTCCATTTTATTCTTTATAATTCTTTTGTATGCCATTTATTTATTCATTCAGCACATAGTGACTATGTGCTTTCTAGTGCCAGGCACCCTTCTAGGCACTGAGTGTACAGCCGTGGATGAGAAACGTCAAGCTCCTACCTATTCTAGGTTCTTTTCATTTTAGTGCACATTTTAAGATCAGCTTTTTAATTGCTGTAAAAAAAAACACTGCTGGGATTTTTATTGGAATTGTGTTGAATCTATAGGTCAATTTAGAAAAAATTAACGTCAACAATACTGATCCATGAGCATGGTATCTATCTCCGTTTATTTAGGTCTTCCTTAATTTCTCTCATTAATGGTTTTTAGTTTTAGTGTACACATCTTGTGCAGATTTTGTTACATTTCTTTCTTTCTTTTTTTTTTTTTTTTTGAGTTGGAGTCTCATTCTCGCCCAGGCTGGAGTGCAGTGGCCGCTCCCAGCCACCGCAGCCTTGACCTGCTGGGCTCAGGCGATCCTTCTGCCTCAGCCTTCCAAGTAGCTGAAACTACAGGCGCATGCTACCACGCCCAGCTAATTTTTGATTTATTGTAGAGATGAGGTCTCGCCAAGTTGCCCAGGTGGGTCTCGAACCCGCGGGCTCAGGCAATCCACTCA
>CAUYQG010208285.1:0-10184 GCA_963574415.1 Tarsius wallacei
CTCCTTGTTGTGTTTTCGAGTCTCAGGGCAACCCTGGACTGATGACTGTCTCAGAGGAAGAAGTGCCCTTACTGGGCAATCTAAGTAGAAGTGCCCACCTTGTGATAGAGAAGACAGA
Source organism: Tarsius wallacei (assembly GCA_963574415.1). Lineage (NCBI taxonomy): Eukaryota > Metazoa > Chordata > Mammalia > Primates > Tarsiidae > Tarsius > Tarsius wallacei. The sequence continues at coordinate 119 of CAUYQG010208285.1, forward strand.
TCATCTGATTTTTAGGGATGGGGAATTCTAATAAGGAAAAGATATAGAATCAAATATTTTTACTTCCATCCGACACTTCATGTCAAGTATCACTGAATGTCTCTAAGACTCTTTGAGTTAAATTCATATACTTATTTCCTTTGTCTCAGATTGAGGAAATAATTGTTGGTAAGTTCTACCATATTGAGAAGTTATAGGAAATAATTTTAAATTCAAGTTTCAATTTTAAAATTGTCTAAGCAGAAGTCATTCTCAAAATAATTTTATAATATTTCTATTTAATATGACATTTTTGCTGACCAGTAAACTAATAGCACTTTACTTCCTCAGATATTCTAAATTCTACACTGAAAATTCAAGAGAGGAAGTTTTCTCAACTAACTTGTAGTTTGTCAGCAATGTCCATGTCCATTATGAAATTTTGAAATTGGTTTCACCTGTATAGTAAAATATATCTGTATCTACTATGTAAACCAACCTAACTACTTTTTTCCTATTACAAAGTAATGGTCTTTTTCTCAATAAATAAAATGCTTCAGTTTAACCAAAGTAATTTTAGACTTATTTTCATAAGGAAAATGATCTTCTGTTAATATAAAATAATTATAAGAAATTGAGATTAGTCATTTAATTGACCTAACTTATATGTAACCAAAATAAATGAAAAGCTGTCCAAACTGAGGAACAGCAATTGCTGATGAGAAATGAAATAGTGATTAATTAGTCCATAAACTTCCTGCTTCAAAATATTAAAAGATGTTAGAAATGCTGGTTCATTTGTCATTGATCATTCTTGCCAATTATAAAAAAAATTATAATTCTATCCACCTCCCACAAAGAAGCAAAATCAATTTCCTCACTTATTGAAACTGAGTTAGCTACGAGACTTGTTTTGACTAAGGCGATTAGTCAAGCAAAGAAAGGTTTAAAAAGCATTGTATCCATTATGGCTTTTTCTTTCCTCTTTAAACCCTACTGATGTTTCTAAGTGAGTTCTCTAGAGCCTACTAGACAGTTCATGAGATCTAGTTATCCCATTTACCTACATTGCCCCAGCCAATATCTGCACTGCTTTCATACACGTAAGAAAGGTCATTTTAGACTGGCCGAGCCCTAGCTGAGCTGCTAGCAGACTGTAGACATGAAAATTCCCAGACTAGATGAGCAGAAGTGCTCAATTGCCCTTTATATTGATGAATATGAGAAATGTTAGACATTTTAAGCTACTAAGTTTTGGGTGATTTGTTGTATATTATCAAATAACTGATAGAATTCATTCTCTTCACTAAGAAGTGAAATAGAGACCATTTCAAGAGGACCTACCATGACTTTTCTATCATGGGAAACTTAATTCGCTCAATTAGTACATAAGCAACTTTGCACAAAACTCCAGGACAAGGGGTTTAATGGGATAAATCTCATTTTGGCCTCTTTTAGTAAGATCTTAACCACCAAAAAAAATGATCTACACTTTTTCTCATGAACAGAGTAAAGATGCTCTTCCTATTGAAGTTTCAAATGCCTTTTAAGCAGTATTGACAGTTTTGTGTTCTTTAGTGTTTAGTAATGCAAATTAAGGACATACAAGTTTCTTACCTTTTCCTTGACATTCGCCAAAACTAAGTTAGGCTATTTTAAGCAAATAGCAGAGGTACATAATTACTGTTAGCATATGTCTTCTTTTATTCTTATAATAGGAAAGTATTTTAAACATCAAAACAAAGCAAGTCCCAGTGGCTCACATCTGTAATCCTAGCACTTTGGGAAGCCAAAGCAGGAGGATTGCTTGAGTCCAGTAGTCAGAGACCAGCCTAGGCAACATAGTGAGACCTTGTCTCTACAAAATAATAATAATTAAAAAATAGTCAGGTGTGGTGGCACATGCCTGTAGTCCCAGGTATTCAGGAGGCTGAGGTGGAAGGACTGGCTGGGCCCAGGAGGTCAAGGCTACTGTGAGCCCTGATTATGCCACTACACTTCAGCCTGGGTTACAGAGTGAGACCCTGGTTCAAAAAACAAACATCAAAACAGAAAGTCAGTGATTGGGCATTACCTGGATGTATACAACAGTCTCACACCACCTCATATGACTTTAGAAAAAAAATAGTAATGCCTTGTTTGTATGTGACATGCATGAATTATTTTTAAAAGCTAAATTTCTAAATAACCAGGTATTTATTTAAGATAAAAATAACTTTATCTTCTCCTTTTGTTTTTTACATCCAGCTCACAGATGTCATGACATTCAGTCATAGACCACAGGTTAAAAAACAACAACAACACTATACTCAGTTTTTCATTAAATAAAATGTTGAAAGTAAGCTTGGAATATTTTTAATCACAGAAAATTAAGAATAGCTGAACTTATTATAAAAGATCTTTCTAGAGTATTCTAAAATAATAATATATTAATCTCACCATTGTTTATTGCCTTATTTCCAAATATTAAGCCATCCTTAAAAATCTAGAATAGGTCATCCTGACTCATGGTAATTTACTCTTCTGATATAGTTCATATTATACTTATTGGTATTTTAATTAATATTTTCCATGTGTATGTGTATATGTACACATAATTGCCATCTTAGAACTTTTATATGCTCAAGGAAAAAAATCGCTCAGTGAAGAGATTTAGGGTTAGTTTTCTTTAATTTCCCACTGACTAAAACAATCTTTAAGCATTGTAATTATCTGTTGTTTGACTTTACAAGTTACCTCATATAAGAATAAGTTGCAGATATGTTTTTTTCCATTTTTTTTACATCGATGGCAATAATGAAATTCATTTATTTTTATAAAAGCGTTGAAGTTTTGAAATTTATCAGTATATACTTTTGTATATAAATTGTTTTGAGTTCTCAAATTTTAATTACTGCATTTTAAATAGTATATTTTTTCTCGCATATCCAGTAGCATTTTAATTTGTTAGCTACAGTTTTCTCTCTATGTACCCATGTCTATATTTGTATCTACTTATCTATATTTTTATCCATTATCCCTTTTTTTGTTTTGTTTTGTTTTGTTTGAGTCAGAGTCTCACTCTATCACCCAGGCTTGGAGTGTAGTGGCATGCTCACAGTCACCGCAGCCTCAACCTGCTGGCTCAGGTGAACCTTCTGCCTCAGCTTTCCAAGTAGCTGGAACTACAGGTGTGTGCCACTACATCCAGCTACTTTTAAAATTCATCGTAAAGTGAAGGTCTTGCTAAGTTGCCCAGGCGGGTCACCAGTCCCTGGGCTCAGGTAATCCTCTTGCCTCCACCTCCCAAAATGCTGGAATTTACAGGCATGAAACACTATGTCCAGCTTATTGTTCATTTTTCTCTGTATCTATTGATTTAGTTTGTATTCATTTGTTTTATCAATTTCCCCTCTCCCCGTCTTCCTGCTCTACTTTTATTTGGAAGTGCTATTTTTGCTTTAGAATTTCTGTGGTTTTTGAGTTCAACATTTACTTTTTTTTTCAGCTTTTAGATAGTTTATTGTCTACATATATATTTTTTATTGGGGCATAAAGGATGTACATATTTGGGGATCCATGTGATAATGTCATACATTCATATAATTTGTATAGATCAAACCAGTGTACTTGGGATATCTATTATCTGACAGAGTTCAACATTTTAGGTATTATTATTATTTTTCCAATAGTGATATCATAGTTTCATGTGAATGTAAATCCTTACTAAAAGAGAACACTCTAGGCCAGGTGCAGTGGCTCAGCCTGTAATCCCAGCACTTTGGAGGCAGAGGAGAGAGGATTGCCTGAGCCCGGGGATTCAAGACTAGCCTGGGCAACTTGGTGAGATCTCTCCAACAAATCACAAAAACTAGCCGAGAGTGTTGGCATGCATCTGTAGTTCCAGATACTTGGAAGGCTGAGGTGGAAGGATGGCCTAAGCCCAGTAGGTTCAAGGCTGTAGTGGTCATGAGTGTGTCACTGCACTCCAGCCTGGGCAACAAGAGTGAGACTCTAACTCAAAAAAAGAGAGAGAGAGAGAGTGCACTCTAGAAACCTATATGTTAATCAGACCCTGTATTCAGCACTTTTTTTTTCCTCATCAGGAATACTATATTACTAGGATTTCATTTCAAACTGCAAAACTTATTGTCGATTTTCAAACTCTAAAAATCTTCCTCTAACTTGCTTACATTCTCCAGAGTATGTATTCTGAATGTTTCCTACTACAAACAATGCAAATGCACAAGCAAGAAATGAGGGCAATGCTGTCATACACTCTCCTCTTGGCTCAGAGGGGGTAATTTAATAACTACATTATAGAGAGTAGAGAGAATGACAGTGAGTAGAGGCACATTTTGAAAGGGTCAGAAAACAATGTTTAAAGAATATGAGTATACAGTAAGAACACATTTCATGCCTTTGAAATATACAGAGGAAAGCCGGACTCGGTGGCTCAGCCTGCAATCCCGCGCTTTGGGAGGCTGAGGTGAGTGGATTGCCTGGGAAACCTGGCGAGACCTCATCTCTACAATAAATCAAAAAATTAGTCAGGCGTGGTAGCGCATGCCTGTAGTTCCAGCTACTTGGAAGGCTGAGGCAGAAGGATCGCCGGAGCCCAGCAGGTCAAGGCTGCAGTGGCCGCTCCCAGCCACTGCACTCCAGTCTGGGTGACAGAGTGAGACTCCAACTCAAAAAAAGAAAGAAAAGAAATATACAGAGGAAAGAGTTATTTATACCTAAGAGAAGAAAAAAATAGAAAGGCATAGTGGTTATTAATGACTATATTTCCCTGTTTTACAATTTTGCATAGTCTCGAAAGTCAGTTAACATATATACAGGTTACCTATATACAGGGAGTTGTGGTGTGACAATGATCTTCCAACTACAGAGTACAATAGTATGAAACTAAGAAAGGATAGATAAAACATATTGTGTTAATTAGCCGTATTAATGAAGTGTTTATAAAAAAGCTGTATTAATAAAGTATTCTTTGTATGTATTTATTTACTCATTTATTAAACATGAATATATTACAATAGTCAATAAAGTTTTGTTGTTTTTGAGTAGTAAGATCACTGAAAGTGACTTATTTGGATGTCCAAAGCATCAAGGAAAATTTTTCCAAATGTCAGACGTATACATAATTACTTGTTCCTGACTGCTGCTGTTGGGGAGCCAATAAAAGTGTATGGAAACACTAAGTATAGCTGCTTTTATTAATCAATCATAAAACACTTTCAGTGCTTCTGACATGACAAAGCATTTATAGGCTACAAACTTAATTGGCCTTCACAACTTTTAAAGCAAATATTATACTGTGTATCTTAAACTCCTACAGGCAGTCCATCTCCTGTAATTACTAAAATAACAATGTATGTATGTGGCATAATAGGCAGCACAATTTAAGAGAAGAAAACAAAAATAATTTTTTTAATGGTGAAATAGAGTTTCAAGTTTGCAAAGTTTAATGAGAGTGGCAGATTTTTAAATTTATAATATTGCTCTTAGATATAGAGATTTTAATTCTAAGTGCGCATTTTAATGTATTAATTCTTAATATTCTTAATGAACTGATTTGAAAGTCATTCCTGTGAAGCATAAAAATCTTATTTCTATCTCAAAAGGGGATAGAATACAATTATTTCTGAATAAGATGTAACTGTTAAATTTTCTCAAAATTGAATATATTTACTTATTTCTCTACAAAATTACTTAGTGGCAATTTCTAACCTTCTGTAGCAAAGAACTGTCAAGAGTGGTAAGATTCAGAATGATCAAAAATCTGTACAGGAAGCATTGGTAAGCCAGTTAGGAGATGATTAGCTAGCCAGCCAGTCATCCATCCATCCATCCACTCATATAATACAAAGAGCAGAATCTGAGGTTAACATCAGCAGATTTTCACAGTAATACTACCTCCAAGTTGTAACAGCAAATATCAAAGTAATTTGGGGTAAATATCAAGGCATTCTTTCCAGTATTTGACTGATTCATGGGTAAATTGTCAATAATTTCATTCTGCTAATAGCCAACTATAATCTTTATGCCAACTGTCAAGGATCTTATTCACATAATTGTGCAGCAATTCTGCTCTTCTCCATCTCTGCTTGGTTAATCTCTTCTTGTTCTATAGTACTTGCAATTCAAACAATCTTCCTGAAATATTAATTCCTATGTCACTTTCCTGTTCAAAAGCTGCTATTCTAAGTGCTTTCATTTAACCCGAAAACCAAAAAGCCAGCTTATTATCTGCTTGTACACATTATAATCTAGTGTATTAGTAGTTCATCTTTTTTAAATTGTTGGATAGTATTCCATTATATGAATATATAAAAATATGTCTATTCATTTTACTATCATCCGTGTCTAGTTTTTCCTACAGGCACTTGAGTCCTTTCCATTTTAAAAATTATTTTGATATAACTAAATTTTATCTATTTATTGCTGCACAGTGATATCTAATTGTGATTTCAATTTTTATTTATCTGAAGACTAATAATGTTGAATACCTTTTCATGTGCTTTTTGACTTCAAGTATTTGCTTTTAATTGTTTAGTATAGCTTTTTCTATAAAGGGACAAATAGTAAAATTTAGTCTTTGCAAGTCACGTAGGGTCTATGTATTATATTCCTCTTAATTTTTAGAAACTCTTTAAAAATGTAACAAACTTTCTTAGTCTTTGAGTTATACAAAAACAGCCTGCATATCATATTTGGCATGTGAGTTGTAGTTTACTGACACTTGTTCTAGACTCTCATTCATTTTTACTGGATTATTTGACATTTTATGTTCGATTTTAATTCATTATACTTCCTGGACATGAATCTTTTTGTTTGATATATGTATTCTGGCCAAATATTTGAGGACTTTTATATATTTCTTTTATAAATTTTTAAAATAGATTTTTCTTATTGTTAATGATTAAAATTCAACTTATAGACATATTGGGTAAGATATTAAACTCACAACTTATTATATCTAAGTGAGCTCTATATTAGTAATTATATTTGTGCTTGAAAAGAAAATATATTCTGCATTTAGAGGTGTAATTTTTCTAAACATTAGGTTGGTTAGTACTGTTGCTCAAATTTTTAATGATCTCAATTTTTTTCCTAAAAATTGAATCTATCAATTAGTAATGGAAAGATGTGAAAATTTATATAGTTATAGTTCATTTATTTCTTCCTTTAATTTCTTCAACTTATATTTCATTATTTTGAAGCTTTGTTAATAGGTACAAAAATTATTATTGCTATGTCTTCCAGAAGAAATTGCTATTTTTATTAAGAAATGCTCCCCCCATATCTACAAATTCTTAGTCTCTTGATGTCTACTTTGTCTGATATTAATGAAGATATACTAGCTTTCTTACATTTTCTGCTTACATGTGAATAAATTTGAATATTTTAAAACTTTCTATCTCTGTCTTTACATTTAAAGTATATCTCTTATAAATAGTATATACTTGCATTTTGTTTTCTTATTTAGTCTGACAATTTCTGACTTTAAATCAGAATACTTAACAATTTACATTTAATGTAATTATTGATATAATTGAATATGTCAACTTATGTTAAACTTATTAGTTTTATTTTCCCACCTAGATGTTTTGTTTTAAAGTCTTCTTTTGAGGCTTTCTTTTTTTGTAGGAAATGGTAAAGTTAATATGTTATTCATGTTTTATTTCATTAATAAATTTTTAGACATACTCTTTGTAGTTTTATAGTAACTACTCTAAGGGATTGCCTTAACTTCACATAATCATCAAGTGTTACTACAACTAAGTTAAAAAAGTCTTTCATTTATTCTCCCATGCCTTGTGCCATTGTCATTATATTTTACTTCTACATACATTGTAAACCTTACAACACAATGTTGTTGTTTCTTTCCTTAAATATTCAGTTGCTTTTTTAAAGAAAATAAGGAAAGACAAACTCTAGCCTTATATTTACTGACATTTGCCATTTTAGTCTTCTTTATTTCTTAAGGTTGATCCTGATTTGTATATGGAATTTTTTCTGAGAATATATTATTGCTTGATGTCCAATATAACACTGTCTTGATAACTGCAGCTTTATATTAAGTCTTGGTGTCAGGTAGTGTCAGTCTTCCAATTTTATTCTTCCCCTTCAGTACTATGTTGGCTGTTCTGGGATTTTTATAAATTTTAGAACCAGTTTGTCAATATCTACATTAAATTCCTGCGATTGTTATTGGCAATACATTGACTTTATGTGTTAAGTTGGAATGAACTGACATCTTGACAATATTGAGTCTTCCTATTCATGAACATGAAATTGCTTTATTTAATTAGTTCGTCTTTGATTTCTCCTTTCAGAGTTTTGTAGTTTAACTTATTTAGATCTTATACATATATTGTTAGATTTATACTTTACTTTTTCATTTTGGAAGCATATTAATACAAGTGAATTGTGTTTTTAATGTCAAATTCCACTTGCTCTTAGCTGGTATATAGAAAAGCAATTGAATTGTGTGCTTTTATCCTGCAAACTTACTATAATGCTTCAAGTTCAAGTTTTTAAGGGGTTTTGTGGTCAATTTTTTGAACTTTCTACATAAATATATCACCTTTGAACAAAGATTTTTTTCTTCACAATCTACATGTCTTTTATTTTCTTTACTTGTTGCGTTAGCTAAAACTTCCAAGATGTTGAAAGTCAGTGGTGAGAGAGGATATCCTATCTTTGTTCTTGATAGTAGTGGGAAAATTTGAGTTTCTCATTATTAAGAATGATTTAGCTGTAGGTTTTTTGTAGACATTTCTTACATGTTGGGGAAGTTTTCTCTGTATTCCTAGTTTAATGAGAGCTTTTTTTAAAAATCATAAATGGGTGTTAGATTTCTGTCAAATGCTTTTTCTGCATTTATTTATATAATCATTCGATTTTTATTCTTTAGTTTCTTTATGCAATGGATTATGCTGATTTTCTAATGTTGAACCACACTTGCATATCTGAGATAAATTCCACTTGGTTGTAATGTATAATTCTACTTCTATGTTGTTGGATTTCATTTGCTAATATTTTGTTGAAAAATTTTTTGGGGAGTGGGATTGGCAGTTGAGGGAAATTGTCAGGGGATGGAGAGGCACACCTCATCAACAAGGGTACCTGCATAATGATAATTTGTATACATAATCCTGAATTGTATCCCACATCTTTAAAATTAAAAAAATTTTTTAAAAGAAAATTTGTGAATTTATTCTTTTTTAAAAATATAAACAGTATTTTATGTTTTAAAATTTTTGTTGGCAAACTATCATTAACAGTAGTAGATTAAGCTCATATTTTTTAAAGTCTTAATTTTTGAAATACTTTTTGCCTGCTTCTTGTGAGATCTGACTAGACAGATGGTCATAGTTTTTAACTTCTAAAGAGATTTTCTGGAATAGAAATGTCAGCTCGACAGTTTCCTTGTTGTTTTCTTGTACTTTCATTGCCTTTGTGCAAGATTCTCTTTAGTCTCTTGTTCATTTGGTGAGAGCTAGAAGTAGATATTCCATAATTCTGCTCAACCAGACACATACAAATGACAGTAAATCACAGCATACCCAAAGTGAATAAACATAACCATCTGAATAAAGATACTAGTGTCAATTTATATATTAAATATTAGTAAAATTTACTTTTTAGCTAAAAGAATAAGAAATTAAATTAGAAACTCTGCTATTTTCTTTCCATAACCTCAGAATTATCTTATATATCCCTGAGATGTGAGCATTCTGCTTATGTTACACCTGCTCTAAAGATGAAAAGTGCTAAAAATGCCTCAAAACTCTTGCGCTCCAACTAAAGAGCTTTTTTGAATTTACACACTTTATATGAGAATTCTCAAACATTACCAGTAGGAGAGTAAATTGATACAATCACTTTAGAAAAGTGGCCTGATTGACTAAAGTTAAACACTTGCCTACCTTGTGACCTACTCTGTTCTACGAATGTACCCAAGAGAAATGAGGGTTTATGTTCACCAACAGACTTATACAAGAATGCTCATACATAGCATCTTTGTGCGTAATAGAGGACTGGAAACAACTCAAGTGTCCATCAACAGGAAAATGAATAAGCAAACTTGTAGTATATT
>CAUYQG010208290.1:0-51720 GCA_963574415.1 Tarsius wallacei
CTACCACGCCTGGCTAATTTTTTGATTTATTGTAGAGATGAGGTCTCGCTTGCCCAGGCGGGTCTCGAACCCGCGGGCTCAGGCAATCCACTCACCTCAGCCTCCCAAAGGCGCGGGATTACAGGCTGAGCCACCGAGCCCTGCTATGTTGAACTTTTTTCATAGCCAACAGGCTATCTGCATTTCTTCTTTTCAGAAGTGTCTATTCAGGTTCTTGTCTCTCTCTCTCTCTCTCTCTTTTTTTTTTTTTTTTGAGTCAGTCTCACTCCATCACGCAGGCAGTGGCACGATCATGGTTCACCACAGCTTTGACCTCCTGAGCTCAGGAAATCATTTTTCCTCAGTTGCCCAAGTACCTGGGACTACAGGCACACACCATCATACCTGGCTAATTTTGTAATTTTCTGTAGAGACAGGGGTCTCATTATGTTGCCTAGTCTGGTCTCAAACTCCTGGCATCAAGCAATCTTCCCACCTCGGATTGTTCTTTCTGCTTGAGATTGCTATGACTACTTTGGGTCTTTTGTGGTTCCATACAAATTTTAGAACTGGTTTTCTGTGAATAATGCACATTTCTGTAAAGAATGACACTGTAATTTTGATAAGGATTTCACTGATTGTTTATGTCACTTTGAGTAGTATAGACATTTTAACAATATTAATTATTCCAATTCACAATAATATCTTTCCACTTATTATTGTCTTCTTCAATTTCTTTCATGAATTTTTTATAGTTTTCAGTATTGAGATCTTTCACCTTCTTGTTTAAATTTACTCCTGAATTTTTGGGTTTTTTATGCAATGGAATTGTTTTCTTAATTCCTTTTTTCAATAGTTTATTTTTAGTGTAAAAAAATACAATTGATTTGTGTATGAAGATTTTATATCGGGCAACATTACTGAATTTTTTTTATCAGGTCTAATAGTTTCTTGATGGCATCATGAGTGTTTTCTATATATGGTCATATCATCAGTAAACAGAGACATTTTCACTTCTTTCTGTCCTAGTCACATGAATTTTCTTTATTTTTCTTGCCTAATTGCTCTGGCTAGGACTTATAATATTATGTATTGATCTTAGAAGAAAAGTTTACAACTTTTCATAGTTGAATATGATATTAGCTGGGGATTTGTGATATGGCCTTTATTCTTCTTACCTAATTTGTTGAGAGTTTTATTATAAAATATTTGTATTTATTTTTTCTTGATATATCACAATTTTATAAATTCTAAAGTACATGTGATTTTTAAACATGTATATATTGTGTAATGATCAAATCAAGGAAATTACAGTAACCATAAACTCAAACATTTATCTTTGATTTGTATTGGGAACATTATACTTCTTTCTAGCTATTTTGAAATGTATGACAAATTATTATTAACTATAATTTCCCTGCAGTTGTATTGAATATTAGAACTTATTCTTTGTATCTAAATGTATTTTTTTAGACATTAATCAACTTATCTTAATTCTCTATCTCCTCTTCCCTTCCCAGTCTTTATGAAAGGATGTTGAATATTGCCAAATGCTTTTTCTGAATCTATTGAGATGATCGTATGGTTTTTGCCCTTCCTTCTGTTAATATACACTAAAAGGTATTATTAATAAATTATTTGAGTACACCTTTTTTTTTTTCAGTTGGAGTCTCACTTTGTCACTCAGGCTGGAGTGTGGTGGCATGCTCACATCCACCACAGCCTTGACCTGCTGGACTTAGGCAATGCTTCCGCCTAAACCTTCCAAATAGCTGAAACTACAGACGCACGCCACCATGTCTGGCTAATTTTTTTGTCATTTATTGTAGAGATTAGGTCTCATCAAGTTGCCCACGCTGGTTTTTTGAACCTCCGGGCTCAGACAATCCTCTCGCTTCGTCTCCCAAAGTGCTGGGTTTACAGGCTAAGTCACCGCGCCTGGCCTGAATTCACTTTCTTGTTGATCTTCTAAATGTACCATAAATGTTGTACTCAAAATATTAAATCTTGATACTAAATAAGCATACAAGAACCACCTCCCTGACCATCCCACCACCCTCCCTCCCACATCCAATATGTATGAACTCTGCCTGCTAGTACAGAACTAGCTCTTGTCTGCCTAGTTCAGGACCCTGGCTTGATGACAAGTCCCTCAGGGGGTTGCTGTTTACTCCTCTACAGACTGCTCACCAACCTGCCCCTCATGTGACAGTTCCCTGCTCTAGAATAGATTCTAGATTCCCCTGAAGCCTCAGAGTGCTGTTCTGTCCCTAGGATGTCACATTAGTTTGATCAACCCCAGCCTCAACCCTTTCACCTTCATTCACATCAAATACACACTGGGTAAGAGTGCAGAGTTAAAAAATGAAATGAAAGCTCAGTAAGTTGCTTCAAAGCACTGAGGAACAGTAGGTAAGTCAGGAAAATGAAACAAGGTTCATTTGGCTCTAAAACTGTATTCTTGCTTACCGACCAAGCTGCCTTTATAGTCCAGTGCCTTACACAGAGTCATGCAATCAATGTTGATTTAATAGTTTTTTGTTTCTTAGAGTAAAATATCTGAGTAATAAAAATTCCAATAATCTTTCATAAATGATGAATGAGCAGATGAGTCAGGTTCCATTCTTGTTCCTGGGGAAGAGTATGTAAACCCTTGTCTGTTACTAACTGGTAGCGTGACATTGAGCAAATCACTTACCCTTTCCGGTTTTCAGTGATTGCTTATGCAATATGAGTGTTTATAGTTAAGTGATCTTTAGAAACATTCATAATTTATTATTTTGATAGCCCTGGTCAGTCTCTAATTCTTCAAATCAAGGACAGCATTAAGACCAGCCAGGACCTGTCCTATAGCACCCTCCCCTAACCCTTTTTCACCATGGTTGGATGCTCCTCTGGAAATAATGTTATTGCTTCAGAAAAGGGAAGTCTTTGTCAGGCTACCAGTTAGAATCTTCTATCTCCTCTCTTCCATGAGCAAAAAAAAATTGTTCTGTGTTATGTGAATATTTCTTCCTGCCTCCCCAGACATAGCCATCTGGTCTTTATAATAACTTTGAGTTTTCTCGCTTTTTGCTACAGTCAAGAGGAGCTAAAGTATAACTCAATATTTGTTATCTGAGCATGGTGTGGCATCATTTAAAAAATATCTCAAAGCTACAGTCTAAAGTCCCTTTTCTTCCTTCCTTCTATCCATCTTCTTTACCTTTCTCTCTTTCTTCTTTCTCTCTTTCTTATTCCCTTCCATTCATTATTCTCAAAAATTTCCCAGGGTTGAGATCCAGATATTATAGTCCCTGCTTTCCAGGAGCTCTGAGTCTAGTGTGGAAGAGGTTTGGAACAGGAAGAAGTGTCCACTGACCACCGTCTGTGTTGGTATGGAAGAGGACAGGGTTAGTTTTGTGGCAGGAGCTAAGGGAGGGATGGTCTGGAGAGTTTTGGGGATAACTGGAATATTGTGATGGTTATAATATGGGCGGGGGGTGGGGGGGGGTTGTTTGCCTGATGAATGACAGGTATCGTAGGGGTAGGGAGGGCTGTCCAGGCAGAAGTTTCAGCATGCAAAAAGGCACAGAGGCTGGACCACTAAGCGAGAAGCACAGACAGAGGGCAGGCTGGAGGAGCGAGCTGAGCTTTGTCACAGCAGCTATCTGGGGTACAAGGGCTGTATCTCTTCATCCTGCTTACCCTGAAGGGGAACAGCTTTGCCTTTAGGCTACTTTCATTGAATTTTTTTTTTCTTTTTAGAAAATGTGCCTATTTATTTTTTGTGAATTCATGTGTGCATGCATTTGTGTGAGTATATGTCCTAAGGCACCTGACTTTACCCATTTCCCTTTGGGGTGAGGAAAGCCCACTTCTCATTTGTGAACTTATTCTGAGATACACAGTGGAGCAAGTAGGATCAGATAGACTCTGCCTTGGGCAAGATTTGATGTTGCATCTTTCTGTCTCTAAGAACCCATTCTTCCGGTTGACAATGGCCAGTTCTGGAATCTGGGTGGAAGTGAATTAATGCCTCTGAAGTGCAAGCTCCTCATTTGTAAAACTTGAATAATAAATACTACCTCACAACAATTCTGTGAGGATTTAGGAAACAATTGCACACAGCAAGAGCTTCCTCATTCACCTCCCTGCACTCACACCTACCTTCCTCTGATCTGTTCTTCATCCCCATAGTCATCTTTTGAATTACCTTTCCCCCTCCCCTTCACATGCCTAATGTTTCCATGGGTCCTGTTATCTTAGACTGATTTCCCAGCATGGCTGACAGAGGACCAGGCCCAGACACTGCACTCTCACCACACCTATATCGGTTCCTTAAATGCTCCGTGTTCTTCGCACCACAAAGACCTTTGCACCTCTTCTTCTTAGTTCCTGGTCATCTCTCAGAGGCCATGAACATGAGGAGAGAAATCTCCCTGGAGGTCCATAGGAATCTCCTAAGTGTTTGTGTGGCACCACCACATCACCTTCCTCATAGCCCTGATCATGGCTGTGATCAGATTCTTATACAATTAGTTCTGTCCTCTCACCGTTTACAGGTGCTCCTTGACTTACAATGGGGCTAAGTCCTGATTAAACCCATCATAAGTTGAAAACACCCTAAGTCAAAAATGCTTTTAATACACCTAATCTACCCAAGACTACTCTCCCTTAAACATGGTCAGAACACTTGTATTAGCCTATGGATGGAAAAAATCATCTAACACAAAGCCTATTACATAACAAGGTATTGAATATCTCATATAATTTATTGATTACTGTACTGAAAATGAAAAACAGAATAGCTTTATGGGTGCTCACCTTTAATGTACAGAGCTGAAAGCATATGAAGTCAGAAGAATATTTGAAGTATCGAACTATTAATAAAATTAATTGATGGATGCTGAGGATGCCACAGTGACAAGGTTATCAATCTATCTTCTGATGAGTCTTGGGAATATTGATAGAAGGCATCAGGGAACCCAAACTTGTGGCAGGCATGGTATTCTTCAGGAAAATATCAAGTATCTGTTTTACCCTAGTGGTGGCGTGGCTAACTGGTTGCTGTGGCTCACTGCACTACCCGGTATTCATTGTAAATCAGTATTGTACCATGTATCACTAGCCTGGAAAAAGATCAAAATTCCAAATGGGAGGTATAGGTTCTACTGAATTTCTACTGAATGCACAACGCTTTTGCTCCATCGGAATGTCGAAAATTGTACATCAAACCATGGTAAGTTGGGACCTTCTGTAGGAGGTCCATCAGGGAGCCACCATGTTTGTTTTGTTTGCCATTTTGGTCCTCACTGCTGGTGTCATGTCCAGTGCATAGTGGGGATTCAATAAACATGTGCTTCAGGAATGATGTTCATTAGGGATAGATTCATTCTTTCTAATAGATAGGTTTTTCAAAGAAAATTAAAAAAACAGTAAAGAGAGATGGCATATTAGGAGGCAGTAGTTCCGGGTCAGATGTTGGAGTTTTCCTTTGCAGGTAGCAAGACTCCACTTTGTCAGCATAAGGCATGTGGAGCCACGATCAAGGGGGTTGATTCACAAAAGACTGAATAACATAGGCCAAATGTCAAAATGCTCATCCTTAATAAGAGGACTGTTGTTCATACTGTGTATTCTGTATGCTAATTGTATTTGAAAAGTGGTTAAAGCAGACACTGAGAAGAAGGGGGGAAAGGTGATGACCAAGTGGAAAGATACCATATTTTGTGATAATTACCATGTAGTAGTAGCTGTTGTTGTGGGTATGTTTGTGGTCGTGGTCCTATTATGCACTTTATCTGTTAATAATAATGAGAATGAGGGTGATAATGAATACAACAACAATAATAATACAGTTAACAACTAATACTCACCGAATGCTTACCAAGTACCAAGTTTTCTGCTAAACACTTCACTTTTTTACTGTTCTTCGCCCCAACCCTCTGAGACAAGCATAGATTAGTGTCTGTTTTGTCGATGAAGAGATAGAAGCTCAGAAGTGATGAAGCAAAGATTAACTAATTATAGAATCTAAATATTTTTCCCAGCTTACTGGATCTACAACTTATGGCTGAATATATTAATGCATTAAATAACCTCTTTTGGCTTCCATTTTCTCTTCTACAATAGAAATTCCAACCATATTTCCCTTGCAGAATTGTGTAACAATTAAAAATGCCTATTGGATAGGAAAACTTTATAACCATAAAGCACTTTATAGAGGTAAGGTGCTAAAATTATAGAGATAACTGATTAGGTGAGATTTTCTTTGGATGGTCTGAATAATTTACATTAAAAGAATGCAGTCCGTATATTTATATGGTTCTCCCATGTCACTGAAAAAAAAAAGAAACATTGAAAAGTACATTATCGCACGTTTACTACATTATTCTGTCAGTCACCACATCTAGCGCCTTACACGACTGTGTTTTATTTGACCTTTAAAAAACTGTGTGATCATTTTTTTAAATCATCCCAGTAACACTCTTGTCATCTCCATTTTGCAGGTAAGGAAACTGGCACAGAGAATTTAAGTAACTTGCTTGAGGCCCCAGCACTAGGAAGTGATAGAGAAAACTTTAAATCAGAGCAACCCCAGACCTTACCCTTAATTACTATACAGCACTGCCTCTCTAATCAGCAGAACAACAATTAAGCTGTTAAGATTTTCGACAGAGTATACGAAAAAAGAGTGCTGTTTATCCTTTTTAATGCAATTCACTGGACACACTTAGAAAACACATCAGATGAACCAATTTAACCTGACAAAAGGAGAAGAGTAATTCGTTAATGACAATTTATTTGGGCCTCGCCACCATTCCCAAGGAAGCTGATCAATCAGCCGGCTTCTGTCCCCAGCTTTGCCACCCCTTATTCATAACGAATCCCACCCCATATGTATATCATTAGCTGGGAGGTATGTCCCCTCTTTTAAATTTGAGCTTAGAATAATCACCATCAGCATCAACTGGTTGGGAAAAAAAGAAATAAAAAGAAGAAAAAAGAATTTTAGAAAAAGCAAGACTAACCAAGCTGTTGAATAGGCCAAAAAAAAAAAAAATCTATAAAAAGGCACTTTTATTTCATTTTCAAACCAACCTTTGTGTGCTGTCAGTTCTGTGATTAGCCAGCTGTTTAGTTAACTGGAGTATCGATCTGCCTGTCACACATTCTTTGTCTGTTGGGAACAAGGGAAGGTGCTGACCCTTCCCAGGAAGCGCTAGTGACAGGTCTGTAATTTGATAATCACTTATTCAGGAAAGATTTCACTTTGTTCCTTGATGTTCATCCCGGCAACTGGTGTGCCGTTGGGGCCTCTGATAATGCCAACTTTTTCCTCCTGAAAGCTTCAGTGCAGGATAAAACGGGATAACGCAGGAACCAATTTCAGTCTGTCTGGCTTCCCTTTCATGTGTTTTTACCAGAGATTAGAAGTTATTGTGGTTCCACTAAAAAAAAAAAAAGATAAAATAAAATAACTGTTTATTATGATTTGTGGGTTTTGAAGAAAAGCAAAAACAGGCAAATAAACTTTTAGTGCAGAGGGTAGCCAGTTGTTCCAAACTCAGGAAATAAGATTTTAGATAAAGAAAAATACATCTGTGCAGAAGCTATCAAATTCCCTGGCTTTGGAACCAAAAGTGGCATGCTGTGTCCAGTTTTAAGCTCAAAGCTTGAACAGAGAAAAGGGAAAACATTATTCCTCCTATCACTTTGTGTTCTTAGCACAATAGAATAGAGATGAGTGAGTCTGGATTTGTTGAACAGTAGGAATTATATTCCAACAGTGTGGGGTTTAGTAAAACCCACAAATATGTTTTTTATCCTGCATTTTCTTTCTGACTGGTAAGCCTCTTGACATTTTAATAAAACTTACCATAGACTGCTGATTGAATTATATTTGTCAAAGTATTGGCAAGGCCATTTAGCATAGGGGAAAAATCGGCAATTTAGCCTCAGAATATGAGTTCTAGCTACTTAGTAACTGAATTTGCTAGTTTTACCTTTTTTTTAATGTTATTATAGGTTGAGCCTCAGTTTCCTCCTCTGACGAGTGGATAATGATGAGGTTAATGGCAAGCATACTAGGAGGCACAAAGCAAGACAGGTGTCAACTCTTTCACTGCCAAAAAGCACTCTGGACCCCAGCAGCTCCCAATATCCTATCTGCAGACACTGTCTATTTATTCTTTCCCAGTAATGGCATGAGTGGATACAGGTGTCACTGTTTAATACCAAATGTTCTCAAGGCCTTTTTGTTTTTCATTCTAAGCTGTGTTGGATACTGGTGGGGGTAGAAAGCAGTAGTGACCTCCTCCCTTCCCTCGTGCATCCCTGGTTCATTTATCAGACACATGTCTAATCAATCTAGAACAGGTAGCTGGCTTCTTTTTGTTTGAGACCCATGTCCCAAATGACTCCTAGGAAAGAACCTCATGGTATCTTCCAAAGGGACCTGTGACTGTGGCAAGCACTGGCAGCACAGACCCTCCAGGACCTTCACCTTTCCTCATTCCCTAGCCCCCTTTCCATGGCTCCATTCAATTTGCTCCATGTTGGGTTTATTCCCTGAACCAGGACACAGCTTCCAGAGTTAACTCTCAGATTTACACCCCAAGTCAAAGACATCCAATGGCCTATCACTTCTCCACTGCTTTTAGTGAGCCCGAAGTTATACCATCCATTCAGGTCCTGAGTCGGCAGTCACCAACTGGGCATCCCAGACTTCCCAGACAGACAAGGTTCTGTCTGTAACATCCATCTTTGCCATAGCTCCCTACTTCTCATCCTTTGTTCTCTTCTCCAGTGAATGGCTCCTCCAGCTCCTGAGTCACAAAAGAAGATGCTTGGGGATCATACTTAATTCCTGTCATGAAGATTGGTTGATTCTATCTCTTAAAACTTCTTTACCTCTCCAGTTCAGGACACCAGCTTATCAGTTGTTAGATCGCCAGAAATCTTCAGTGGGTTTCTTTTTATTTTATGTATTTATTTTAGATTTGGGGGTACAAATGCACATTTTTTTACATGGACATATTGTGTAATGATGGGGGACTGGGCTTCAGGTGACCCATTCACCAAATACTGAGTATTGTACCCAACAGGCAACTTCTGAATTCTAATCCCCTTTTCCACCTCTCTCCTTTTAGCGTCACCAATGTCTATTATTTCCATCTTTATGACCATTGAGCTCCCACATAAAAGTGAGAACATATATTATTTGGTTTTCTGTTTCTGAGTTAGTTCACTTAGGTTGTTCTCAGGCTCCATCCATGTTCCTGGAAAGGACATGATTTCATTCTATTTTATGGCTTCATGGTATTCTGCGCTATATGTATACCACGTTTTTTAAATCAAGTCAGTCATTAATGGGCATTTAGATATGTTCCATGATTTTGCTATTGTGAATAGTGCTGCAGTGAACATTTGAATATAGATGTCTTCTTTGTATAATGATTACTTTTCTTTTGAGTAGATACCTAGTAGTGGGATTGCCGAGTCAAATGGTAGTTCTATTTTTAGTTCTTTGAGAAATCTCCATACTGTTTTCCATAGAGGCTGAACTAGTTCACAATCCCACCAACAGCTGAGAACATTTCCTTTTCTCTGTATCCACATCAACATCGGTTGTTATTTGACTTTGTAATAGTAGCCATTTTGACTGGTGGGAGGTAATATCTCATCGTGGTTTTAATTTGCATTTCTTTGATGATCAGTGATTTTGAGCATTTTTTCATATGTTTATTGGCCACTTGTGTGTCTTCTTGTGAGAAGAGTGTATTCATGTCCTTTGCACGCTTTTTGATGGGGTTGTTTATTTTTTTAAATTATAAGTTGTGTGAGTTCCTTGTAGATTCTGGATATTAGTCGTTTGTCAAAGGCATAATTTGCAAATATTTTCTCCCATTCCATAGGTTTTCTGTTCACTCTGTTGGTTATCCCTTTTGCTGTGCAGAAGCTTTTTAATTAAGTTCCATTTGTCTATTTTAGGGTCTTTGTCATAAATTAATTGCCTAGACCAATGTCTAGAAAAAGCTTTTTTCTAGGTTTTCTTCTAGGACTTTTATATTTTCAGATCTTATGTTTAATTCTTTAATCCATCTTGAGATAATTTTTATATATGGTGAGAGGCAGGGATCTAGTTTCATTCTTCTGCATACGACTAGCCAGTTTTCCCAGGATCATTTATTAAATAGGGTGTCCTTTCCCTATTGTTTATTTTTGTTAGCTTTGTAGAAAATCGGTTGGTTGGAGGTATGTGGCTATATTTCCAGGTTCTCTGTTCTGTTCTATTGATTTATCTGTTTGTTTTGTGCCAATACTATACTGTTTCAGTTACTATAGCCTTGAGGTATAATTTGAATTCTGACAATGTGATATATTCACATCTGTTCTTTTTACTTAGGATTGCTTTGGCTATTCTGGCTCTTTTTTGTTCCATTTAAACTTTGGGATTGTTGTTTCTAGATATATGAAAAATGATGTTGATATTTTGATAGGGATTGCACAGAATCTGTAATTGAATGTAAAGAGCAGTATGTTCGTTCTAACAATATCTATTCTTTCAATCCATGAGCATGGGATGTTCTTCCATTTGTTTGTGTCATCTGCAATTTCTTTCATCAGTGTTTTGTAGTTTTCTTTGTGGAAATCTTCCACTTCCTTGGTTAAATGTATTCCTAGGTTCTATTGTTTGTTTATTGTGTCTATTGTAAATGGAATCGAGGTTTTCATTTAGGTCTCAACTTGATTGTTATTGATGTATAGAAATATTACTAATTTTTGTATTCATTTTGTAACCTGAAACCTCACTGAAGTTATTTATCAAGTCTAGGAGTCTCTTGGAAGAGTCTTTAGGATTTTCTAGGTACATAATCATGTCATCAGCAAACAGAGATAGTCTAACTTCCTGCTTGCCAATTTGGATGCCTTTTACTTCCTTCTTTTGTCTGACTGCTCTTGCTAGGACTTCCAGTGCAATGTTGAATAGAAGTGGTTCCACTGGGATTTTTTTTATTCTGGTCTTTACAGGTCACTACCTGACTGAAAATCCTTTAATTACTTCTCATAACCCGTAAGAAAAAACACAACGCCTTTAGAAGGGTTTATAAGTTTCTCTACAATTTAATTCTCCACCGCAAAGCTTGCAGCTGCTCTCTTCATACCTTATCCTCTTGCAAAAAGAGAACCTGAGCACAGCTCCAAATATAATCTTCTCCAGATGTCACTATACGCAGATCCCTCAGCCTATTTGTTTCTTTATTTAAAATGTTTAAATGTATACACTGTGTGCAAGTTATTTCACAAACATTAGTTCACTTAATCCTCATAACTACACTATGAAATAATTTCTCAGGAACCAGGGCACAAAGGAGCAGTACTAAGTACCTTGACCAGCACTATTATTATATAGAAAGTGGTAGAGCCAAAATCTTGAACTCAAGCAGTCTGTTGGAAAATCACTCATCTTGTTGTTGCTGTCTGTCTAGGTGCTACTTAATTTTTAAAAGTTAGCCTATATGTTATTAGGTCCTAAAGAAAACTTCACCAAGTCATTTTTCTCACCACCACTCAAGGTTCAGAGTTCTGTCTTCTATATTTTGATATAGCTGTGTCTACATCTGTCATACAGAATATTATCTTGTTGAATAATCATTATCCTTTCATTTATCTGCCCCCCCCCCCCCCCGCCCACCACTGCCACACAGGCACACACACATCAGACTGAGTCCCTTAAAGACGGAGATCTTCTTTTATCAATGCATATTATCCCCAAAATGTATCCCTAGTAAACCCTCCATGGGAAGCCCTCTCTAACCATTGTATATGTGTAATATTCTAACCTCACAACTACCATGTAGCTATTCTCATTTCACTAAGGAGCACAGTGACTCCAACATGGTTTGTCTAACCTTTAACTTTAAAAGGGTTAATTGTATTTCAACCCCATCGGAATTCTAGAAAATTTGATGGTTAGCACACTAAGACATTTAACTCTACCAAATTAGGAATGTAATATGTAAACTTTAATTATAACAAAGTGATATTTTATACTGACACTAGAAGTTGGTTTTGAGTTTATCTTTTACTTTATAATTAACAATTTAACTTGATAGTTTTTAGGGTGAATACCAAATAAGAAAGTTTTTTTTTTTTTTTAAAGAAAAATATTAAGGAATTTTAACTTGTCTAAACTCACCAGAATCAAAATGCTCATTGCTTGTACCTAAACTGCCTAGGAAAATATTTACTACATCATCACTCTCAAACTTAACTGCCTAAATTTAAGTTGGATATTATATAGATTTTCCTTCATTCCTTTAAATGTTGTTTGAGTTCCTACCTTTGTTGGAAGCACTGTGGGAGATATACGACCTTACCTTTGAGCCACAAAGTTTGTAGTGAAGATACAACACATGCACAAACATCTCTGAAAGTAATTAATGTGTATAATAAATTCAGTTTTTACAGGGTCTGACCTCTATTATTTTACCTGAATCTCTAGGACCTGGGAAAGAGAAACAGAACAAAAAGGAGCTAGATGAGATAAACTAGGACTCCAACATGTGGCAGAGCTTACCCAAATTCCCAAGCTGGAAAGTAGCAGACCCTTGTACTTGCACTACAGTTTTAGCACTCTTCACTCTCTCTAATCTATAACAAGGCAAACTTTTGTAAAAGCAGACATTCAGATGTTTCTTCCTCACTCTCTTCAAAATTAGATTTGGCTGTAAATAAGCAGTCATAATCAATAAAAAGATATCTATAGTCCAGGCATGGTGTCTTACACCTATAATCCTAGCACTTTGGGGGGCCCAGGTCAAAGAATTGCTTGAGGCCAGGGATTCAAGACTAGCCTAAGCAACATAACAAGACCTCATCTCTACAAAAAATTAGCTGGATGTGGTGGCACATACCTGTAGTCCGAGCTACTTGGGAGGCTGAGGCTGAAGGATCACCTGAGCCCAGAAGGTGGAAGCTGCAGTGAACAGCCATGGTGCCAATGCCCTCCAGCTTGGGTGACAGAATGAGACTCCAAGTCAAAAAAAAAAGAAAAAAGAAAAGAAAAGAAAAGAAAGCAATCTATAAGTCTATTTTTTATTTATAAAACTTGTCCTTAATGTATAGATGTTTACATGTAAAAAAATTAGCCTTTATTCCTGATGTTGCAGGGTAGCATCACAGAGGTAGTTCAGTGTCATATTGTCACAAACAAACTGGGGAATCTTAAACACCTGCCTCTGTCATTGCCTCATCCCACCACCTTCAGCCTCACACACATCTGAGCCAGGGAAGCTCTACTTTTATCACACAAACTGTGGTACATTCAGATGAGGGACTACTACTCAGCAATAAAAATGAATGAGCTACCAAAATATACAGCAATATGGATTCCATGGTAGGATATGAATTATGCTATGAAAGGGAGAAACCAGACTCAAGAGGCTGCATGATTACATTCACACAGAAAGTTATTATTCTGAATAATGCAAAACTAAACAGACAGGAAACAGATCAATGGTTGCCAGGCACTGCCAGTGGAGATAGAGGTAGATTACAAAAGGTCACAGGGAAATTTGGGGGTAGTGATGAGATTGTTTTCCTCAGGAATTTCTGACTGTAGTCACCTCCATTTTGATCTCAGAGGGGAGATAAGCCTCTTTTAAGATAGACTCTCTGTAGAAGCTGGCATGTTTCAAATCACTGTCCTAAGGTCTAGGTAGTCATTTTTATACTTGGTATGTATCAGAAGAAGTGCCTGGAGTAAGTTATTAAATATTCAGATTACATAGGTTTGAAGGGAGACCCAGAAATCTATGTTTTTGAAAAAAAATGAAGAAGATTTTACACACTTAGAGATGCTTTACCCAGGGATACGAAGGGAAAATAAACTAGATGATCTTATGAAATATGGTACAATGATCAGAAAGCTGTGGCCTCCAGGAAGCAGTCTTCCCAACTTCATCTGTGGGAAGCCACCTTTTTCACCTCTCAGAATTCAGCCTAAAAGGTGCAGCAAAAAGCAAACTGAGGCCACCCATTTTTGACATTCCAAGACCCATACTTCTGATTCCTGGTTCCTATCTGAAAGCTTACTTTTCCCTTGGATAACTAATATAAAGATGATACTTTGCCCTTGTGCAAGGGGTGTGACCCCATTGTGCTCTCCATAAATCAACCATATCTGAATTCAGTAAATCTAACATGTACACCAGAGGAGCACATACGTAGCCAGAGGTCATTGTATTCCAGAAAGAAATGAAAATATCCAGGATACATATAAGTCTTGAAAAACCCTGGTCTTATACTTGAAAGTGTACAGCATTTGGAATGTCACATAAACTTGAACCTCAATTATTTAATAATGAGATCATAAAATCCACCTTTCAAGAATTATACATATGTTTTGTGGATGGCATTTTTAAAAATTTTCTACATGTGTTTTTATTGAGGCATAACTCACATATAGTAAAGTGCACATGTCTTAAGAGCATAGCTCAATAAGTTTTGCACAATAAATAACTATGAAGCCACCACCTAGTCAAAGATGAAACATTTCTGGTATTTCAGAAGGTTCTCTTGTGTCCCTTTGTAGTCACTAACCCTTAAAGGTAACCACCCTTCTGACTTCTGTCACCAGAGATCATGTTTCCAGCTCATGTTTTCTTATATATATAAATATCAATGTCATTTTTATGACACAGGGCCAGGCAAATGTCACTAAACTATGAGCAGATGCCTCTTAAGCAATGACCCCATTGGAGAGCTTGAAAAAAAAAAATCTGGAATCAGTAACACATTTGAGGTTGCTTAAATCATCCTGGGAGATCTTAGCAGTGAGAGGAGGGGTAATAATGCTGGGTCAATCACGAGAAAAGGCATTCACCTTGCTCTGAATCCATGTGGAAGTAAACCAAACCTTAGTGAAAAATTGTATCTGACACCTGAAGGAAGAAAGCATGGAGGTTCATGTAGATTATTAAAGAAAGCAGACAGACAGATGCAAAGCTTACAGATGAATATGAAATGATTTATGTGATGTGGCATATGAAATTGTGCAGGAGGTTAGCAGAATGCTTTCAGCCTCCATACTCACAGCCTTCATGTTCCATCTCAATTTTACCTGCAAAATGAGTATTTTAACCATTCTTCTATCCTCCAATTTCCCAACCACTACCCTCCTATTAGCCTAAATGGTCCCATCTTAAATCAGTCCACCCTATCCCCAAAATAATTATTTTCAAAACATATCTGGTCATGCCATCCCCTATTTGAGAACCTGTAATAACTACATTTCACTTGCAAGTTAAATTCAATCCAACCATGATATGTAAGCCTCCTGGTTAACTTCCACCTGATTGCTTAGTCTTAAATCCAAATACTCCCTTCCATTTATTCTAGACTAGCCCTGTCCCACTGTTTCATGTACTTTTGGTCTTCCCTGACTATTCCATGCATGTTCTTTCTATTCCCTTATAAAACCCTAATCCTATGTCAAGTCTATGTATGACAACTGTCACTCCTCCATCAAAACTTATCCTACCCAACTCCCCTTCTATAAGGCAGAATCCTGAATTCCCTGCACCATATATATTCAAGTCCTCACTTATATAAATCATGTAGCCTTTGTCACACTGCAGTATATTTAGCTGGCTATATACCTAACAGTCATTGCATACATTGGCTCAGTTGTAGGGCATGTGGCAGCTACAGGAAAGAGGAAGAAACTGCGGACAATCTGCACTAGGTTAAAGGGACTGAGCTGGCCAAAGAAGCTGACTTCCTAATGGGAGCCACCTGCCCAAATCTCAGGTTCCAAGTTTACCTGAGTGGGCCTGACCTAATCACGTGAACCCTTTGAAAGCAGGGAGATTTCAGTGACTGACCACAAAAGGGAATGTCAGAGAGATTGGAATAATGAGAGCGATTGTATATGAGGGAGGTTCCCCATTGCTGAACTGAAGGAGCCTACATGGCAAGGGCATAAGAGTGGCCTCTAGGTGCTGGGAGTGTTACTTGACTGACAGCTAGCAAGACAATGGGGACCTCAATTCTATAACTGCAGGAAAATAAATTCTACTAAAAACCTGAGTAAGTCTGAAAGTGGATTTTTCCCTAGTAGAACTTCTAAATAAGGAAACAGCTTGTTGACACCTTGATTGTAGCCTATGAGACCCTAAAAAGGATCCAGCTAAAACCTGCCAAACTCTTAACATGGAAATGATAAGCTAATAAATGTGTTGTTTTAATCCCCTGATTTGTGGTAAACTGTTATGCAGTAACAGAAAACAAATACAATGTGGTATTTGTAGCCCAGTATGGTAGGAATTTTGTTAGTCGCCACAATTTAACTAGATTTGTATAATCCTGAACTAGCAATGGAGGGTCTAGAAAATGTCATATGAAGAGGAAGAGGGAGCAGCCTGAGTCATGAGGAATAGAGCTTTGGCCTGGCCTCTAGCTATTTTGAGACTTAGAATGCATTCAGGAAATTAAAGCTGAATAGGAGTTGAGGAGTTGAGGAATGATAAAAGAGGAGGCTTTCACTTGTTGGGTATAGAAGTATTCAGGATTATTTTAGACATAGGAAAATCAGGTTAGAGCAGCCAAACTAATGCCAGAACCCACCGGCTAAAAACACAGAGGTCTTCTCTCTCTACCAGTTCAGGTCTGCTCTTGGCTGAGTCTGTTGTGCAAATGTCCTCAGTTTTACAGGTTGGGGAGGGCTGAGAAAGGCAGAGACTGACAATCTCTACAGCATCCCCCCCTCTCTGGAGGACTATATCTTATTCATCTTTATGTCCTTACATCTATAGCAAAATCTGGAACAAGTAGGTTCACACTATTTGTCAAGTGCGGATTGTAGAAATCCATGTGTTGTGACATTAAAAGCCACTAAATGGCCAACTTGGCCCCTTTTATAATTTATTGTGCTATAATGGAAAGGCTATGAGATTTGTAGCCAAACAGTCATGAGTTCAAGTCTTGGTCATCATCATTAACCTCCCTGAACCTTGTTCTCGGGGCGTCTGCTGCTTGCTGGGCTTTTGAGACAGCCAACACCAAGCAGGAAAAACAGTCTGTTCATTTGTAGCTGCTCCAGTCAAATGTGAGGAGCTGCTGAGTTAATCCAAGAAATAGTGCTGTAATTGAAACAAATATTTGGGTTTTGCCATTTTCCTGGGCATCTAGGTGGTACTTATGTTCTTGCTCTTTTATGATGAAGATACAACCACATAAAATGAGGGACTGAGGGCTGCCTTTCTCAGCCCTCCCCATGGGCATGGCAAGAACACAGTCCCTTATAACTGGCCTAGTATCTACCAAGAACTTCACTAGTTGCTTTACTCATGCTAAGTATGTGAACTTGGGTCAGTTAGTCTCTTCAAGTCAATTTCCTCACTCATAAAGTGGGAATATAAAGAGTATCTGCTCAATAAGCTTATTAGACAAATTGAGTCAATATTTGTAAAGCATTGTAGTGCTATATGAGTATAATATCTCCCTATTTTCATGGGGCACATAGAGTTAAATGTACTATACCCATTTTATCAGTGGAAAAATTGGAGCCAAGAAAGGAGGTAGTAAATTTCTATTAAAAGAGAAGTAACCAACACAAGGTAGCTTGAGTGTATTTACACAAAAAAATCAAGTCTTGATTAATATCAAAATCTCTTACATTAGTTCAACACTGGTTGAATACAAGACACCATAAAAATTAACTACATTTGCCTTCTTTAATTGTAATATTGGAAATGGTGCAAACACATTCATCATTGGGCTTCATTTTTAGACCTTCTTTGTTCAAAAGAAATCAATATTTGGAAGAGAAATCCTAAAAGTCAATGTCAGTTTTTTCCTCGGTACCCTAAGCTGAACATCTGCAGGAGAAGATGACAACGGCCTATAGGTGGCCAGTTGTCCTGCATAAGGCAAAAACCATGGAGCAACAATAACAAAACTCTACAACTTTTATTCCATATAACTTACCAATATTTCATTTCCTATAACATCAGCCATGATGTTTTGAACTATGCAAAACATCACAAATGTTATGGATGCTGAAGG
This sequence comes from Tarsius wallacei, assembly GCA_963574415.1. NCBI lineage: Eukaryota > Metazoa > Chordata > Mammalia > Primates > Tarsiidae > Tarsius > Tarsius wallacei. The sequence goes on from CAUYQG010208290.1 coordinate 18,034, forward strand.
AAAGAAAAGGCATACTTTTATATCTGTTTTTAAACAGTAACTTATGAGGTTATGCTTCACATCTATGCTCAAGCCACGTGAATGAGCCTGTTTGTATTTCTGTGTCTCAGATAACTCTCTCAGACATAGTAATGAATGGTCCTAAGCACAGGAATGCAGCAGCAGCACTGGAAGAGTTAGTCCTGAAGTCCATGGCTGTCAATTGAACTAGACTTGGGCACTTAATAAATATTTGCTCATTTGTTCATTCACCCATTCTTCCATTCAAATATAAGTTGTATAAGCAATCTCAATAGCAATAACAAAAACTAATCTCAATGCATCAAGCACCACACTCAGTGCTTTCCCTGGATTATCTTGTTTAATCCAAAGAATCACTATCTGAGGTGGGTGGTATTATTTTCCCCACTTTATAGATAAGGAAACTAAAATTCAGAGAATGTCAATGTCTCATCCAAGGTCATACAGCTAGTAACTGGCAGATCCAGAAATGGAATCAAGTTTTTTTTGTTTTGTTCTGTTTTACTTCAGTGCCTGCTCCTTATCTGAGCACATGCTATATTCATGTATTCCTGCATTTACTCATTCATTAAGCAACAGGAAGGCCCACTATGTGCTCAGAGCTGGGGAGACAGTGACAAAATTCTTGCTTTCTGGGAGCCTATAGATTAGCATGGATTACAATAAGACATGAGGTGATATTGGATTGCACTGAATTTTATTAGATTAGATTGGATGGAGTTGGACTTGAATGAACTAAATTGAAGCCATGTATATTTCTTATTCGGAACCAATGGCATAGAAATAATAAAGCTCTTTTGCTCTAGAAATGGCCACCATAAGGAAGCGAGCAACCAACCATCTAAGACTCTTACAAAAACAAAATGAAACTAATCTGTAAAGGGAAGCAGAGGCAGTTTGGGTGGATGAAAGAAACAACACTGACTCTGTAGTTTGACCTACAAAATCTGGACATTCATTTTGAAAATGGCACCAAGCACTGTACTAACATTAGGGCTTCAAGAAGAATGCCATGGTCACTGTTCTCAAGGAGCTCACACCTAAGAGTGGACAGGTAAAGAGAGAAGCCCAGAAAGGTGTTGGGACTTAAGGATGTGTTTCTCTCTACTTCATTATTTTTGGGTTGAGTGCAACCTGGAGGCTAGGGGTGGGACAAGAAGAGCTGGCATATAAAATACTCTGGCATCTACATTTTTTAGAAAATTATACCAGAAAGAAATCAAAGGTCCAGCTCTGCTCTATAAATTACAATGTGTATGACACTGATGCCTCATAAAGAGTAAGGGCTTTATAGAGAAAACATCATTCCATTTCTGTTCTTTCAATTTAATATGTGACCTTGTACCAATTTGTTACCCAGTGCCCAAGTGTTCTCATCTGAAAACTGGGGCCAATGACTTCTATTTTAAAGAGCTTTAGTGAGAATTAATAATGCTCATGTGTGCAAATGTATCAGCACAGTACTTGACACAAAGGAATTGCTTACCAAATGTTAAACATCACCCCCGTTTCTAGTATGCATTGAAAAATTGGCCACCAGGGACCCCGAAGAGTCTCACTTAGCATTTCCTAAACTGCATTCTGAGGGCAAATATGTTTGGAAATCATTGTATACCTATGTTCCTGCTCCTTGAAGAGTCACAGTGGACATCAGCATATAATGGTTCTAGAAAATGTGCATTACAGAAGCCTTTTCAAGTTTTCTCTGAGGTTTCTGTACTTTTTGATCACTAAAAGCTTTTATCATTGAATATTTATTAGCATCTCTTTGTCACATCACCCTACTGTTTTTCACTTATTTATTTGCTTGTTTTGTTAATTAAACAAATTCCATGGAACTGGGGAAAACAATGCCACTCCCTAACCCCAATATTAATCTGTTACAACAGTAAAGACAAGACTCTAACACAGTTTTTTTGACCCTGCCTCTCTTACTAAGTTCTGGGATCTTTTCTGTCCTACTCACCTAATTCACTATTGTGGCAATTTCTTAGGAGCTGAGTTATCTTCCTTAATACTATGGATTGACTTTTATTGTTGTTGTTGTTTTTAGCTGTGTATTCTCAGAGATTCTTTTTTTGAATTGAGATTCAGAGACTTAAATACTCTTTGGAACTCATCCCTTTCAAGACCTGATCATCATTTTAAGGTGGTCATTAAGGAGATAGGAGTTCCATTTTGGTGTAGGTGGAGAGACAGGGCAACCTCTTTGCATTTAACACCTTTGTAGAAGAGCCCTCACACTTTTGCAAAGCACTCTTAACATTTTCTGGAAGATTCTGATGAATCCTAAGAAACAGGCATCTTGGAGGTGGTAGAAGCAAAACCTGGGGTCTCTTAATTCTCATCCTGGTTATGTGATTTATTGACTGTATCGTCATGAGTAAGCAAATCATGTTACCACTTCAAAACTCAATTTTTCCCAATTCTGAAATGGTTGTGTTAATACCTGCCTGTCCATTTAACAAGGTCATTTTGAGGATGTAATATTATGTTAAAGTACTGAAAACTGCAAAATTTCTAGAAATCGTGGGAGAAAGACAGTACTACCCCCATGTCCTAGATGAAGAAAATAGAGCAAAACAGGGTGTCAGTCTTGTCCAAACTCTCTCAGCAGTAAGATCCTTTTTCTAGGCTTCCTGTTGGCTGGTCTGGTGTGTAACTTCTGCAGCAGTGAGATTGTCTAGCTAGATTACACAAAGTCTTCCCTGATCTCCTCACTTCCTCAACTTGCAAAACCAGGCCATCACAGCATCCCATTAGTGAAGCATCCTCTCCTCCCTCTAACCTCACTCACCACTCCTGACTCAGTTCAGGTCTCCATTTCTCTCTACTGAGCCTTTTGGAGCATGAACCTCCACCCTGCCTCAGAGCTGGGAAGCCTCCGGTACATTTTTCACATTATGGTGGCCAAAGTCTTCAATCCAAACAGCACATCTGACCATGCACTATTCCCTAAGTATGCTCAGTTGGACAACCTACAGCAGAAAGGAGGACTTTCCAAAGGGTAACTGAAGAGTGTTTTGTGAATGAGCATGTAACAGAAGTATGGGTAGAGAACTTGAAGTTGTAGCTGTGGGAAACAGGCTGCCTTTCAGAATTGTAGAGTTGGGGACAGGAGCAAAGACATTGCCAAACCCTGATCCAGCAGAAAAAAGCAAGCCCTAGACTCTATCTTCATACCTTTTTCTTGCCTATTGGTGCCTCCTCTTGGCCAAACACAACTGGAAACCAGAGGACAAGGAAGCTCAAGGAATTAGGTTTGTAAAAATCAGGGAAGAGAGCCGGACAGAGAAGAATAGAAATTGAATCTGGGGGCGGGGGGCGGGGGCAAATGAAAACTATCCAGGATGCATGCTGTATACTTATGTGGAGCCATGACTGTGCTCAGGTCATCTATGCCACCTTTTACACTCTTTCTCCTATGGAATTACAGTTTAGAAACTTTAGTTCTCCACAGATGTAAATTCTAATCAAGTTCTCATTTTTTTGAAAATGATTCTTGCCCAAATATTACTTCCACTGCAAAACTTTTATGCACTACCCTGTAGTAGAGCTAATCACTCCCTCTGTTGTATCCCCTCAACATTCTAGTCTTTGGAGATAGAAAGTCTGAGCTGAAATCCTACCTCTGCACTTGTTAGCTATGTGACCTCAAACAAGTTACTTAACCATCTGGTGCCTCAGTTTCCCCTTCAATGAAATGAAGTAATTAATGACATTTTCTGTAGGGTACTGAGATGACTACATGGTATGTGTTTAAACCCCATCAAATACCTATAACAATGTCTGTCACATAGGAAGCACCGTAGAATTGAAAACCATCAACCTCCTCCTCCTCCTCCTCCTCCTCCTCCTCATTATCATCATCTTTATCATCACTGTACCTATCATAGTCTTTTTGGTGGCATGTCTAGCTCTGTATAGTCTGCTCCTCCAATTGTTTAAGGTCAGATACCTTCTCTTACTTTAGATACTTGACATTTATTCCAGTGCTTTGGACACACAAATGTTAGTAAATATTTATGGATTTAAATTTAACTGAAGATGAAGCAAGGTAGACTAGGTGGGCGAAGTCAATTCTGTTTTTCTTGCAGTTCTATGAAAACTTCAATCTCAGCATTTTGAACCTGCCAACAATTGACTATATTGGTTTACAGAAACTGAGCTTGTTAAAGCCAGGAGGTATCAAAGAGCCTTAACAGGCATCTCTTAACCTGCATGCATTTAAACAAAGACCCTGATTGAGGGCCTGTATGTTCGCAGTTATTGACATCTGTAGAATCAATGCAAATCTTTATGCTATCATCATTTTCCTTGATGTTACTACTTGATCCCTGATCTCCATAGATTCCAAGAACAATAGAAATTAGGTGTACATATGTCTGCTCTTACACACTCTTTGTTTAGTTGTAGGCAAAATCTAGCTTGAAGGTGAACAGGGGAGTATTGTCCTCCTCCAAACATAGTCACCATTCAACAAATGTTTTTCAAGCAAGATATTGACCTGTGGTTGTTAAGACTGTTGTAAAATTAAGGGAAGTAGTGACTCTGAAACACTGGAGGAGGAAACACTGGGGGAAACCATTTGTGTCTGCTCTATCTTCTCTAACATTTGGTATAGGCTGCTCCCACCTGATCCTACTCTCAAATTTTCTTGCCCTGATGAAAGGGCCAAGCTGGACCTGTTAGCTATAAAAATACAGGAATTCTCTGTGTCTCTGGTCATAAAAACACAGGAATTAATATTTATTGAGAACATACTATGCACAAGATCTTACACCAAAAAACCTTGTGTTGTGACCTAACAATTTTTTTTTTTTTTTTGCAAAATTCTGTGATGTTGATAATATGATACGCTTCTGTATATTGGGGGATATGTTATAAATAGCACAGTTGAGAGCCCATGGGGTCTCAGGCATCAACTTAGTGCTGAGGATGCAATGGTGATCTGTATAGATTCTGTTTTTGCCCTCAGGGACATTATAATTAAGTGGTTCTGCTGTAGATTTGTTTCTAATAAAGTTCCCATTTTTTTGAAAATTATGCTAACTAAAAACAATTATTTTGATGTGAAAAGAGGATTACAAATTAGAAAGTTTTAAGTTTATAATAAAAAATTTACTTTCCCTGCAGAACATAATAATAACATTGTTTTGTAGATATACACTATTTTGTTATTGCAAGCTGAAAAGCTATAGCTATTCTGAATGGATAAAACCAATCTTCCTCCTTTGGGAACTAATCACAAATGTGCAAGGCACTTACGGGAAAAGTAAGTGGCTGAATGTTTCTGAAATATGGAGAATAAAAGAGAAGAAAGTGAAGGCATTTGATTCTGTAGAAATAGATTTGAGCTAGTCAGCTAGTGCCTCAAATGAGGAGTTTCTAATTCATCTCTTAGTCAAGCCTGTGAAGGGAAGTGACACCATTAAAGCACTAGATGAGGATGTTAATCTCATGGTTAAAAAAACACAACAAGCAAACAAACTAAAAAGGATAAAAGTGGAAGCAAGGAGACAGAGGGGAATGCAAATCATCTAAAGGAAACAGCAGCACCAAAAGGGGCCGATGCAGCTGCACACATTGATGGGCTTGCCCCAGGAGAGCTTGTACAGGAGGAGCTGTTCCCAGGGTGCATGAAGATCACCTGTTGAGGTGTTAACTATATAGATTCTAGAGTCTGAAATGTCCCCTGGAAGGTCGGTGAGTCAGAACATCTAACATCTAAGAGCAATCAATGTTAATTCTGATATAAACCATCCTAAGACCAATTTTGAGAAATGTTAGTGGAGCAAATAAAGAAAGCTAACGGCAGAAACTTGAGAAAAAGTATTTTTAGTGAGATGAGAAGAAAGAGGAGACAGCAAAGGAAATAAGGATAACATGAGGCAGGAGAAAGAAAAAAGGAGCACAGAGTAGAATTTCAAGAAGAGGTTTTGGCAAACACTGCAGAGAATCAGTGAAATAAAGATGGAGAGGAGGCAGAATTACACCAAAAATAGTCGGTAAAAGGTGAGTAAACCTGTTGGAATTGTATACAGCATTCAATTTTATTTATTTATTAGATGTTTCTGAACATGAACTAAGTGTCTTGTTTAGAACTTTAAGTTGCTAGGATTCAAAAGACCAACAAGAGACTTTTGTCCTCAAAATATGTTAATAAAAACTTTCAAACACACATTGTGTTGAAAAAAACCTTATGGTAAATACCTATATAACCACCACCTAGATATTTTTATTGCTTTTATCCTTTACATACCTCTACATCTACTATTTCTTTATCCATTAATCCACCTCACTGTCAGTACATTTCAAAGCTAATTGCAAACATGAACACTTTTCTCCCTAAGTAATTCAGGATGCATTTCACTAACTAGAGTTCAATATTTGTTTACAGTTTTTAATGTAAAACTTGCAGTCAATAAAATGTAAAATTATTAAGTATACATTCATTGATTATCAACAATTGCATACACCTGGGTAACCTAAATACCTATGAATATGTGAAATATTACTATCCCTCTCTTTCCAAAGGCAAACAATATTCTAAATTTTTTACCATGTATAATACCATGTGTAATTTTTTTACCCTGTTTTAGAATTTCATATAAATGTTCTGATACAGTATGTTCTGTCTTGTGTAAGACTTCATTCGTTCAGTAAAATGTTTCTGAGATTTATCCATGTTGTTGAATGCATTAGTAATTTTATTCATGAGAGGTATTCAATTAAATAAGAGTTTGTTTATCCATCCTCCTATTGAAGGTTACCGGTGCTATTGCCAATATTGAACTATAATGAATAAAAGTGCTATAAAAATTCTTATACACGTCTTTTATAAATGTATGCTTTTATGTATATTTGTCCTGAGTAAATAATTAAGAGTGGAGGTTTTTATATTCTTGGTCGCTATCCTTTGTCAAATACATGTTTCACAAATAATTTTCCCAGTTTGTGGCTTGCTGTTCGTTTTCTTTATGGTATTTTTTTGATGAGCAAAAGTTTTAAATTTTGGTAAAATCTAATTTATCTTTTCTTCATTTATGGTTATCACTTTCAGTGACCTGTCTAAACAACACCAACCCCCAAATCATGAAAATATTCTCTTTTTCACTAAAAGTTTTATGATTTCACCCCTTACATTAAGCGTATGCTTCTTTTTGAATTTTTTTTTATGCAGTGTTAGGTGTTATTTTCATTTTGTCGCCTATAGCAAAATTTATGGTTATCACGTTCAGTGACCTGTCTAAACAACACCAAACCCCAAATCATGAAAATATTGTCTTTTTCACTAAAAGTTTTATGATTTTACCTCTTACATTAAGTGTATGTTCCTTTTTGAATTAATTTTTATATATGGTGTTAGGTGTCAATTTCATTTTGTCTCCCATAGCAAAACCAAGGGATTCTAGCATTAATTGTTAAAAGATTTTTTCCCATTAGATTAATTTGGTGCTTTTTTTTCTCCAAAATCAATAACCATAAAAGGGTTGCTTCATATCTGGGCGCTCTATTTTGTTTCTTTGATCTAGTTATTTCTATGCCAGTATGACACTCTGAGTCTAGGTTATTGTAGCTTTACAGTAGGTCATAATGTTAGGTAGAGTTAAGTTTTCCAGCTTTGTGTTTTTCAAGATTGATTTGGATATTGCTGGTGATTTTTATTTCAATATAAGTTTTAAAACTAATTTCAATATAAGTTTTAAAACTAATTTCTTCAGTCTTTTCTGGACTTCTGGTATAATTGAGAACGTAACCAGATTTAGCCTTCCAGTACATTTATTTATATCTTCTTTAATTTCTCTTCACAGTAGTTTATATTTTTCTGTGTAGACACCTTGCAAATTATTTTGTTAAATTTATTCGTGTTTTGTCATTAATGCTATCATAAATGGATTGTTTTAATTCCATTACTTGAAGATTGAATATAAAAATGAATTTTTAAATATTAATCTTAAATCCTATAACCTTGCTAAATTCAATCATCAGTTTCAGTAGTTTGTAAATTTCTTAGAACCTTCTGCATAAACAACCAGGTCATTTGCAAGTCAGTATAATGTAACTTCTTCCTGTCTTTGGACCTTTTGATGATGATGATGATGATGATTGCTTTAATATAATACTACATCCTCCAGTAAAATAAGTACTAAAAGTGTCAAGAAGGGAAAGCTTTGTCATGTTACTGGTCTTAAAAGAAAAGTGTTCAATATTCAACAACTAAGTACTATTTAGCTATCAGACTTTTCTAAATGCCTTATATCAGATTGAAGAAGTTATATTTTATTTTTTAAGAGTTTTTTAATCATAATTGTATTAGATTTTGACAAATGCTTTGCTTAAAACTATTATAATAATTATATGCCCTTTACTTTCCCTTTATTCTTTGAACATGGTGACTTACATCAATTGGTTTGTAAACAATAAATGTAAATGTTAAATAAATCTTACATTACTCGTATAAACATCAGTGATCATGATGCTTATCATTTTTAGGTATTGTTAGATTTAATTAACCAATAATTTGCCAAGTATTTTACACCTATTTTCATAAAAGTTATTGTTCTTGTGATGTCATGGCATTAGAGTTATGCTGGCCTTATAAGTTGGGGTGTCTTTCTTCTTCCTCTATTTTGTAAGAGACTTTGCAAAGAATTTATATTATTTCATCTGTAAATATTTTATATAATTCATAGTTAAATTATCAGAGTCTGGAGTTTACATTATGGAAAGGTTTGCAAGTTCAATTTTGTTTAATAAATATAGAACTGTTTATATTTTTGTTTGATTTTGAGTCAATTTTAATGTCTTATTTTTCAAAAAAATGTTTACTTAATCTCTGTTGTCTAGTTTCCTGGTATAATGTTATTCATAAAATGAACGTATCAAACTTTTAAATTTCATTTCTAATATAAACAATTTATGTGCTCTTTCCTATCTTCTGTTTACTTGGTCAGCATAACTAGAGATTTAACAATTTTTTAGATGCTTTCAAAGAACCAACTTTTGGTTTCTATTTCATTTATGTCTCTCCTTACGTTTATTCCTCCTTTTCACTTACTTTGAGTTTGCTATTCTCTTCTTTTTTCTAGCATCTTAAGTTGAAATGCTAGGTTATTGATCTTACATCCTCTTTTCTGATACAAGCATTTAAACATACAAATTTTCCTGAAAGCATTGCTTTAGTTGCAACACTCAAATTTTGAAATGTTGTGTTTCCTTTGTCACTTGGTTCAAATTTTTCTCATATCCCATGTGATTATTGATTATGTTCATTGACCTATGAATTTTTTTAAATTTCCAAGTATATCTAAATATTAAAAGTATGGTATTTAATATCCAAATATGATACTCTAGATATATCATTGTCATTGATTTCTGGTTTAATTCCATTGTGGTCATACAAAATATTTTATGGTTTAATTTATTTTATATTTATTAAAATGTATTATATAACCCAGAATATGATCCATCTTGGTAAATGTAACATGAACACTGGAAAAAAATGTGTATTCTGTGGATGTGAAATAGAGTGTTCTATAAAGATAAATTACTTTAAGGGAGGTAATCATGTTGTCCTAATTTTTCCACTTTTTGGTTAATTATTATGTCACTTTCTAAGATCCCAAGTATCATTATGGAGATGTTCATTTTTTCCTTTAATTTTGTTTCATGTAATGTAAAGCTCTTTTATTAGATGCACAAATATTTATAACTTTTTATATTTTCCTGGTGAATTGAATCTTTTATCATTATGAAGTGACCAACTTTATGTCTGGTGATGTTCTTTATTTTGGAGTCTATTTTGTTTGATATTAATATTGTCATTCTGACCTTCTTGTGCTCTCTTTTGTGTTATTTTTCCATTCATTTACTTTCATGCTGTGTCTTTACTTAGCTGTATTAGAAGCAGAAATCTCCAGGCCAAAAAAAGTTTAAGTTTTCTTGAGTCATTTACTTAAATCAGGTCAAACTTGCATCTTCAGAACAGTGTATTTGAAGAATAACTTAAAGAATAAATGCTCTGTTTTGCAGCAGAAATACTCTGAATTTAACACTTTGTAATGTAAAAGGACTCTGCATCTAATTGGATCCAGGAGTCATACAAGGATTAGAAATTCTTGTGTTTAGGGCTGAATTATAAGAATTAGTTCAATCATATTTTCACAAAAAAGTCCCACATTAAGAACCTTAAGCAGATACTGATAGGTGAAGCTAATAATTCAGTAGGTATTTTAGACTGTAAAATTATAAGTACCTGAGAAATGAGAATGTCTCTCTAAAGCTTAGCTTAGAATTGAAAAAGAAAAGAATGTATTTTCACTGCAAAATTAACGTAACTTAATATACAAGTAAGATCTAGTTAAGGATACCTAGTTATACCTTTTAATTTATACTGAACCCACAGCATTTGCTCTAAAGAAATATCAAATTTAAAACAATAGTGCTTGCTGACATTTTATTTAAATTGAGCTATTTTTAAATGATTAATTTTTCTATCAAAAGCTCTGGAAATATTCTATTACTTCTAGTGATAGGTGGGTCATGAAAACTTCCTCCTTGAACTCAAAAACATCCAATAACAGTTTGGTACAATTAGATCCTTCTCATGCTTACATTGTAGCAGCCAGCATGAATTGAATGAACCACAATTTACAAAACAACCATCAAGAAGAAAGATAGTATTATGAGAGTAATTATATATGTGTGTGTATGTGTATGTGTATCTAACATTTTAAAATTATTACCATGTGCTAACGTTTCACCTGAACCATCTTATACACTATTCAAAGCTGCCTGTGGCATGAGTTCTACTACCCATATTTCACAAGGGTATCTTACATAGCTTATGAAAATGACTTGGTGAATTGATAATGGAGTCAGAACTCAAATTCATTCTATTCTATCACTCAAGAGTCAATGGAACCCTGGGTATGTTGGAAAACCTGAGATGAAAAGTCTTTCGATTATAGTTTACAGTTATACATTATTATTTTTACAGCATGAAAGGAAATGAGGATGTGGAACAATTCATATGCATATGGAAATATTTATGCTTAAAATGACTTCTGGGTGTGGTAGAGAAAACCAATGGGAAAACAGTTCATAAATTTGCCCATTCATCCCAGTAAGACCCTGTGTGTTGACCATCAATGTCCACTTATAATTGGAAATGTACTTTTTAATATTTAATAATTGATCCCATATTTTCATTTTTAAAAGTTACTACATATAAAGTTCATAAAACAATGCTTGACACAAAATGTATGCTCAATAATTTTAGCTATTATTATAGAAAGTGACAGAGTATTTGAGGGGAAAAGTAGACAGGCAATACACAGGTCACCCTGCCATGTGGTCTTGTGTATATCACCTCAATTAATTCTCACAACAATGTTCAGACAATAATGTCCATATCTTCAGAGGCAAATTCTGCTCTGCTGTGAACTCTCTCTACCTTGACTTCCCCCAGACTCTTGAGTCAGAGAGACTGTCAGGCTATGGTTGGCTAGAAACTCCCTAGAGAGTAGACCGTGGCAAGCATAGTTCTCACCTCATTTTCTTACTATCTTTCAGGGAAGTTACTTGTCCTTTGTTGGTTTGGGCTCAATGTCTTGAAAACTGCTGTTTTATAGATTCTGCCTGTTTTTATTTTACATTGTTTCAAGTAGGTGGACAAGTTTGATCCCTTCCATAAGCTACAGCTGGGTAGCCACTGGTCCTTCTGGAACACTCACATGCTCTCCACTTCTCCAGAGCTCCCACCTGTGTGTGTGTATCCTTACTTTTCCCATTCCTATTCATTGAAGTGAGAGTATTTAGTTAGCACAAGTTGATTTTTATAAACCCCCAGCTAGAAAGTAGATACCATTTTTTAACAGTTATTATGTTCAGGAAACTTACACATTTTATCTCACTTATATAGAGCCTCATGTGGAGAAAGAATGCAAGTCAGATACCAAAGAAGTATATAATGACAAGTTCAGTTAGGAACTGTCAGAATTGAGATTTACACCCAGATCTGTCTGATTCCAGAGCCCACAATTTTCCCAATATACTTACCATATTTAAAGGAGGTGAAAGTAGTTAAAACTTTTAAGCAAAGATGAGTCCCTAGAATCTTCTTTAAGCAAAGGGGAGAAAAAAAAGAGTCTTACTCAACCCCTGCCCAGCCTAAGCTAGAACCTCAGCTGCTGAATAATTCTTTCAAAGTGAATACTTTCATATTTTAACAAACTACAGAAAGGTATGTTCAAGTTGCACAAGTCTTATATTTAAAGGCAGGTGCCACAAATGAACACTTGGTACTTTCGTATTTTAAGAACTGTGTTCAAAATATTCTGCTACTAATGCCAACACTTATTTTTGTGCAATATATTCTAAATATATTCTAAAACTTGGAATAATTTCACAGGAAACTGGTGATATAAATTCTAAAAATTGTGTCTGTCTAAAATGTTTATTCACCACCCCATCCCCCAATATTTTTTCTTTTATTTCATGAGTATTTGAAGTATGTAAGATGGCATGACTTCATTATGACTAAATACCGAATGCAGGCTAATGGTCCCAAGAGGGAAGACAAGAATTTCCCTGAATTATCCAGCTGTTTTATGCTTCAATTTCTTCTTGTCAATAATAGTCTATTTAAAGTTTTGCAGTTTTAAAATCTTTTTCATTAATATTTTCATCTGGGCAATATGGATTTCATATCTTCCTCTATTATAGCATTATAATGTTGTTCAAACACTACCTATTAACACGTCACACTTTTTCATTTGATTGCAGGCCCCTCAGGAGTAATCATAAATACAATTTCAGCTTCATATGAGGGGGGATGCTGATTTTGTTCACATAAACTAATCTGAAGGCTCTTCTTTTTGCCTAAGAATAAATCAGAGCTTAAAAGCTTTCTAAGATTAATCATAGGTTCAGTAATAAGTGTAGCTTTGTTAATAGGTCAGCTGATTGGTAAACAGCAAGTATGCGTATCGAACAATTTTGTTAGTAATTAATGAGGTTTAGTGGAAAGCACGTGGTCTTGAAAGTCAAATTAGTTTTCACTAACTTGGGCAAGTCATGTACCTTCATTCTCGTGTTTACAGGTAGTTATTTTTTTTTTAATTTATACCCTTGGCTGGGCATGTGCTATGAGATGGGGTAGAGTGATAAGCAAGAAAGTCTTGTCTCTTTCCTCACTGGTCTTTCCAGGGAAGCAGAACAGGTCTGTTGAGGAAGATTAAGTATGATACTTGTGCAAGTAGTGAAAGTGCAAGGACTCTGAGTCACCTAGTAGGGTCACATGACTCAGCATGGGGGGAACAGAGAAGAATTCCTGAAAGAAGATGAGGAGAGGCTTGAGGAATAGACTGGAATTACAGGTTAAGCCTGGTAGAGCAGGCAGAGTGATCAGGACAGAGAGAAGGATTTCCCAGCTGACAAAGGAGGATTCCTTTCTTTCCCCACATCAATAGTTACTGCTAAAAAAAGGTGTTGTTATAACCATCTCTCTAGCAAGAAACACAACCTTCTTCAGGAGCACATAACAGTAGAGAAGTTTCCATTATATGCCAGATGTTTCAGCCACCATCTTCCATTTGAATGGTGAACTTCTTTTATCATTTAAAAAAAGAGGAAGAAAAGACGGGGGCAGGGCTGGGGGAAGCACCTTACACTTACCAAAACATTTCATTTTCGCCTTATCCCAAAAAAGGAAGCTATGGCACAAAGAAACTAAACAACTTGTTCAAGGTCACATAGTAAATGGCTGTGGCTAAAATAGATTCACATGCTCCAAATTCTTAGCCAGAATGAAAGACTTCCAATACTTACTCTGTCCTTGGCTTGCAGATACATGTGAAACAAAGCCCAATAAGGGTAGCTCATTTGGATTTTGGGCTCGCAGTGAAATAGGCCCAAGGTTTACATAAAAAAGAAAAGAAAAGAAAAGAAAGGAAAAGAAACCTTAGGAATGAATTACCAAAAGAGCTGGTCAACCACACTTATGGTTATTCATTCAGTTTTGGGATCTACTACCTCACCATTTTTCACCCCTGTGGGAAGCTTTATTTGATGAATAGAAGGGCTTCCCAGAAGGACCAGGAGAAGGAGAGAACCTTCCTCTCTACTATTGTAAGGAAAATCTTGATATTTTACCCATTACTACCTATAAGATCAGCACAACAGAAAGTATGTCCTTTGTCATACAGATGAGAAAATAGCTCATGGTGTTCAAATGCATTTTGTAAGGCTAAATAATAAAGATGGGTCAGCTTTAGATTTTGAACCAGCCCAGTCCTAGCTAAATAAAGACATTTTTTCTCTGGATAGTTCCAAAGTCCTAAAAATGACTTATTTTTTTTTAAATTGTGAGCAATAAGTTTGTGATGTTATTCAAAATGACCTTTTCTTGCATAATTATCATTAGTAGAGTAAAATTTTTGAGAAGTCCTAAAATAAAGAAACCTGTTTAAATTTAAGCCAGTAGTTTACAACTATGTTTGACTACTAAAGGTCTTTATTTTTTCTTCTCTAATGAAGGGCAGACTGTGATTTACCTCATAGAGTTTTATGCAAACTAATTGAGTTAGGGGAAAAAAAGGAAATTTGTAGACAGACTCTGCTCTTAACTAGCAGTGTGATTTTGGCACATGCGTCCTTTCTATATCTCAGTTTCTTATTTTCTCAGGAATAAAAAATAGTATCTATGCACTGGTTTGTTTTGTTGTTGTGAAATATCACTTTTTTATTTTTTTATTTTAGGGTTGTAGAGTACAAGTAAGGACTTACTTCATTAGGCTTCTAGCTGGCCCTCTCTCCCCCAATAGTGTGTTGCCATGTGCCCCCTCCCTTCTCCCTCCCTTTCATCCCTAGCAGTATCTAGCTTCTGCCTACCCCACTCTTGTGCTGCATGACCAGTGATCAGGGCCCACTTATGAGTGAGAACATGTGGTATTCAGTTTTTGTTTCTGTGATAGTCACTTAGTATGATGGTCTCCAGCTGCATCCAAGTTGCTGCAAAGGTCATGATTTTGTTCTTCTTATGGCTGCATAATATTCCATCATGTATATGTACCACATTTTCTTTATCCAGTCCAAGTTTGATGGGCATCTGGATTGGTTCCATGTTTTTACTATTGGAAGAAGTGTTGCAATAAGCGTGCTTGTGCAGGTGCCTTTTTTGTAGAGTGATTTATGTTCCTCCAGGTATATTCCCAGGAAAGGCACTGATGGATCCTATGAAAGGGTCAATTTTTAGTTCTTTTAGGAATTGCCACATCACTTTCCATAGAAGTTAAACTAGTTTGCACTCCCGCCAACAGTGAAGAAGCATTCCCTTTTCCCACCACGCCAGCTTCTATTGTTTTTTGACTTATTAATGATAGTCATCATTGCCAGAGGTAGGTAGTTATCTCTTTGTACTTTTGATTTGCATTTCTCTGATTATTAGTGAGATTGGGCATTTTTTCATGTGTTTATTGACTGCTTGTATGTCTTCTTTCGAGAAGTGTCTATTCGTGTCCTTTGCCCACTTTTTGGGGGGTTGTTTTTTTCTTTCACTTCATTTTAGTTCCTTGTAGATCCTGGATGTTAGACCTTTGTCAGATGCATATTTTGCAAATATTTTTTTCCCATTCTGTGGGTCATCTCTCTACTCTCTTGATGGTTTCTTTTGCTGTATGAACTTAATTGTTCTGAGGGGCGGAATCTCTACAGCAGTTCCTGGTACATTGAGGCTATACAATAAATATTACTTCTCTTCTCTTCTAGTTGGGCTTGTCATCTTCCACATTTCTTTTTCATTCTTATTTCCCTGTGGCTGCCATTCCTCCCTTTATGTCTTTTGTTCCTGACATCTCTGTCCTTTTGTTCCTGACATCCCTGTCCTTCCACCTGTCAGTTAAGTACTAAATGTATTTAAAGAGTAGAGGATGCTATCTGAAGATGAAATTCCTGTAAAGTAATGTTAATACTTTCTCTCCCATCTCCTTGCAAAGCGGACATGAAACAGAAGAAGGCAAGTCTGTACCTCTTTATCCTTGGAAATTCTTTTAACTCAGCCTTTTGGAAAGGGACTAACACAGCACCTCCCAGCTCTCTCCATGTTCTACAACAGTGAGCACAGTGATCTTGTGATCTCTCTGTGACAGATCATAGGATCCCCAGCTGAAATTTCCAGATTTATATTTACTTGATCAAGCTCTGGTAGAAGGTGGGCTGTGTGTCCTTAAAATGGGGTAAAATGGCAAGGCTTGGAATCTTATAGCCTGGAGACTGAGGGCCTTGAAATAGAGAGGACTGAGCAAGGGATGTCAACTAATGAACACAACTTGAAAGAAAAGCCTTTGGGATCTGTTGATGATTTTGCTAAGTCATGTTTGTTCTTGGGTAGTGAGTGCTTCTTTGGGGATCCTAGTTATCTATAGTCGATGCTCCATATTTGTGAATTTCCTGTACATGGATTCAACTGTAAATGGAAAATATGTGGGAAAAGAATATCCCACAAAGTTCCAAAAAATAAAGGACTTGGATTTGCTGCATGTCAAGTTCTAAGTTAAGTCCTCGTGAATGAAATGTAGGTATTGTATTAGGTATTGAGTACTCTAGAGATTATTTAAAGTATACAGGAAGATGTATATAGGTTATATGCAAATACTAAACCATTTTATATAAAGGAATTGAACATCTGTGGATATTGGTTTCTGCTGAGAGCACTGGCACCAATCCCCTACAGATACCAAGAGACAACTATGTATGCAAAATAAAGATGGAAAAGTAGAATAACTTTGTGCAGGGAAAGAGATCATGGGAGAGGTGACATCTATGGTACTGACCATCTAGTAGTCAGTAACCAAGTATGGGTCTATGTATCAATTCACTTTCAAGTTACCATTGGCTACTAGTGAGATGGTCTTGAAGCTCTAGGAACAGAGACGGGACCTGGTTTGGGAGCTCAGAACCAAGTGACAGCAGTGGCAACAAAGATGCAAGAAGCAAAGTCTATTGGGCAACCAACCTTGATGGTAGACAGATTTTCATTTGAGTATTAGATCTGTACCTTGGCCAGTTACTAACCACTCTGAACATCAACTTCATCATTTCTCAAACTGTGACCATCAGGCCTGCCTCATAGAGTATCTTATAAAAATGGTCAATTGAATGTTGATACAATGCATGTACTAAAAAAAAATGTTAACTGGATTGTATTGATAGGGCAACTCCAATACACAAAGATTAACCCACACAACATCCTTTGCCTGAGAGCCCCTGTTTTAATGTCCCCTGAAAAGGTGGGACTGTGGCCCACTGCATTAAGTAGCTATGGCTATAAGGTTGTCACTAAACCAAAGTGGGTTCATTTGCCCATGCACATTGAAAAGCCAAACTCTGAAACGCTGGGTTTTTGCAGCAAGAAAGGTTTGTTGCGGGTAGACCAGCAAGGAGACAGAAGGAAAGGCTCAGATCTGTCTGTCTGAGCTGGGGCCTGGGTTGGGTTTTATAAGCTTAGGGAAATGGGGTATGATCTGATTGGATCTTGCAGTAAGGTAATACTGAGAGGAGTGATCTGACTGGATCTTGCCATGGAGTGACACCAGGGCATGATCTGATTGGATCCTGGATCTGCCATACAGTGTCTGCTTCTTAATTCAATCCCTGCTCCTCAGTCTGAGCACTTAAGTTCTGCTCAAGGTTGCACACTTGGCTCATCTGGGCATATTCAGGTTATGTGACTTTCAACCTGAGGCCCATAGCAACTGAAAAACCACTTACAACTTTGTTACAGGAAAGTTGAACCAGATTGGTCTGGTGTGGTTACAAGGGAAGCAAAGTTAAAAATATTCAGGCCAATTTAAGCAAGAATCTGTAAATAGGAACACATCGCTTTTTTACTCCTTGCCTTGTTTGATTGGAGTGAGTGTCTCAATCTGTCATTCTAGGCTGTAATGCAGTGGCAATAATCACAGCTCACCACAGCCTCGACCTCCTGGGCTCAGGTGATACTTCTGCCTCAGCCTCCTATAGATGCATGCCAACAATAGATGCATGCCACCACACCTGGCTAATTTTATATATGTAAAATGTATTTCTGCATAATATATAAAATATTATATACATATACATTAGAGATGAGGTCAGGCAATCCTCTTGCCTTGGCCTCACAAAGTGCTGGGATTGAAGATATGAGCCACTGAGCCTGTCCTCCTTGCATTTACATATGCTTTGAAAATAAAGTCTACGTAAAAGTTTGATAGAAAACAAAACCATTATTTGAATCAGCTCTTAGAGCGAGGAGTTAATTTTACTGATGCCACTGTTGTTATTAATAAGAGTGAACATTGTACTGGGAAACATACCAGGTACAAAAAATGAAATATTGATTTCAGCTTAGTCCAAACAACAAACTCTTGGGGTAAATATTATTATGGCTACTTTACAGATAAAAAAGTTGAAACACAATATAATAAATAACTATATCAAAATCATACAACTAGGAAGAGCAAGGCTGGAATATAAAACCAGGTATGTTCCTCTAACGCTTTCCTTTCTGCAACCCTTTCTTTTGGATTTTCATTAGTTTTCCTCTTTACACAGCAAAGACTCATCCACACAATATCCTTGCCTGAGAGGAGAGCCTAGTGCTTCAGGCTGCATGCCCACCTCATATCTCATGCATGAGCACGTGAAAAACTCACCCTCCATGCCAGGGTATTTCAGAATAACCTCGTTAGAAAATCACGTTAATCCCCACTCCAGGAGAGAACCACCAGACCCTCAAAGTTTAGAGAGGGGTATGCAACCCTTCAAGAGCGGCTATGGTTAATGACAGCTGCTAAGTATTACTTTGATTTCCTTCTGTATAAAAGGAACAAGGTCAAAGATTTCAAAGAAATTAAGATGATCTCCCAATGGTACAAACTCAGGACAAAGTAAAACCCAGTGACCCAAGAAAGACCATATGGGGCAGTTTAAATATAATGTATTTGATGGATTTTGGCAAAGGCTGGCTACAAAAGAAGACAAGCATAGTGCATCTTTTTTTATTCATTCACTAAAACAGAAGTTGCTTACGGGGTTCATGGGAAGAAAACTAACATTTGTTTGTTCTTCCATTCCTTTTACAAATATTTGTTGAGCATTTATCATTGCCAGGAAGTGCCCTAGGACCTGGAATAAGGCAATTAACAAGATAAATTCCCCTCTCTCAAGGGGCTAATGTTCTAAAGTTATCAGTCATTCAATCAAGATGAAATAAAGACTGGGTATGGTGGATCACACCTGTAATTCCAACACTTTCAGAGGCCGAGGTGAGAGGATCCCATGAGGCTAGGAGTTTGACACCCCATCTCTACTAAAAATATCAATGAGACATGGTGGTGCATGTCTGAAGTCCCAGCTTCTCAGGGGCTGAGACAAGAGGATTTCTTGAGCCTAGGAGTTGGAGACTGTAGTAAGCCTTGATCACACCCCTGCACTTCAGCCTGGGCAAAAGAACAAGACCCTGTCTATTTGGAAAACAAACAAACAAAAGGCAGTGTGACCTGAGTGTAGTGAACAAAAGGGAACATGTTAGGTGATGAGGTCAGAAACATAGGTAGGGCTATGAGATAGGAACTCTACTTTTTCATAAGCCATGGTAAGAAATGTGTTTGTTCTAAGCACTGAGTGCATCCTGGGAAAGGATCAGGGCTGGTGAGATGGATGTGTCAGCCTAAGGTGCTAAAAGCCATGGGGCTGAAGAAGACAGACTCAGAGAAAAGAACCAAGGACAAAGACCCAGGGCGATCCACCATTAAGAGTCAGCAAAGGAAACTGAACAGGAGGGGCCGGGAGGTAGCAGGAGAATCAGCAATCTATGACATCAGTGAAGCCAAACAAAGGAGATATTTTGTCACTGAGAGGAAGTCAGACAGCTGATAGCTGCTGAGAGGGAGAGGGATGGAAGAACAGAGAAGTGACCATTGGGGATGACCCATAACCTTGACGTGAACAGTCTTCAGAGATGATAAAGGTAGAAGCCTGATTGGAATAGAAAATACGAGGCGCTAAAAGTAAGCAGAAGCTATAGACATCTCTTTTAAGAAATTTCTTACAAAACGAAAGGAAAAAGTTAGGCTGTCGTTAAAAGAGAATGTAGTGAGAGGAGAAATTTTTTTCTAAACCAAAGTCATTATAAAGTGGGTTTTATTTTGGTGGATTAATGGAAATTATCCATAAGGGAGGGAGAAACTAATGACTCAGGAGAAGGAGGAATAATTTCAGAAGTAAAGACCTTCAGATAAGAAGGGATGACATGGAGAGCACTGTGGTGACATTGACCTTCCATAGTGCCTATTCCAATGATTAGCCCGTTAAAAAGACCAAAGCCTCAAAACCACCCTAAATGGGAGAAGTATTATTGTCATTTTATAAGTAAAGAAATTGAGGAGTTTTAAAACTAAGATTCTACATTTATTGCTGATTCTATGATCTATGGATTCCAGATGCCCATGTCAAACTTGACAGTGGATTTCTATTCTGTGTGGAAATGTTAACCTCATAAACCTGACCCCTGCCTAATCCTGCAGTGTTATCACTTGCTACTCAGCTAGACTAAGCTGTTGTTCCAAGAACACCAAACAACTTACCCTTCATCAACTGTATTGTGTTTATATGCACCACGCAGCCTCTGGACACTCTCCTCCTTCTATAGTAAACACATCACCCATCTCTCCTATAGCTTGTTAGTTCCCACTCATCCCTCAACAATTCAAGCATCATCTCTTCTAGCCAGGCATCAATGACTCTTGTCTTTACTCCTTCAGTCCTTGTTTTTGCCTCTTATAACGCAAACTTATCTTAGTGTACTATGATGAACATGTCTCTCAACTAAACTGGGAGAACCATGAGTCAGGAAATTTGCACCCAGATAGGACTTGACATAAAATGAGACACTTGGTAAATATCTGTGGAGGGGAAAAGGAAAGAAAATCTATTCTCAGCATTAGTATTTACTTCTTAAGGGATACAAGTACTTGAGAAACAAACTGGTCAGATATTGTCATCATACTATATTCACGGGGAAGTGGAGACTCCTACTTTTTAATTTTTTCCCATTTGGGAACAAGGTTTATCCCCATCCAGGGCAAGAAACTAAGAAACAGAGAATAGAAGTCTTCTCTGGAAAAGAGATGGATTCAAACTCTCAGTCCAGGTGCAAATTGTACCGCTATCCGCATCCTCTAAAGAACACAGGTCACCTTGCCCCATCCTATAGTCTAACATAACATAAAATGCATACTTAACTGCTATTAAGGGTGATCCCATTTTTTTAATGAAAAGAAATAAAATAATTTTAACTTCAGTAGAGCTTCAATCATTTTGTAATATAAAAGGAAATGAGCTAAATTTCCAATGAATGTTAGTAACAATAATCTCTTTTGCTTGTATATTCTTTTGCCATTCTTAAAGCACTTTAGTAAACCTATTTCTAAATAATATTTGAATTAGATACGGGAATGATAGTAAAGGAATCTGAGTTCTAATCTTCAAGTGGTCACTAAAAACAATTGAATGAGCCATACAGGACAAATGCCATCATTTTAATTATACAGACCAGAGGAAGGAAGCTGAGGATGTCACACTTGACTAGCACATAAGCTTTTCAATTTTGGGGTAAGAACCTTTTTGAAAATAAAGAGACATATTTTTAAAGGGCTAAAAAAAGTCATTGACAAAGTTTCCATACGTAAAAGTTAGTAGTCTAAAGAGCCAGAGTTCAAATATGAGTTGCTATTGCATGAAGTAGATTTTGGGGCCTATTAGAGGTTGACATCATATGATGCATCCATAAGACAAAAATCCAGAGGTTAAACAAAGGTCATGGTTCGTGACAACAGGATGAAAGTTCTATTGAAATTAACCCAATTGTGTGATATCCAGCAAGAAAAAATTTGAGCTGTCTTATACCACTTCTAAGTCTATAAATCTATATTGCCCCCATTAATGCATCATAGTCTCAGAAGCAAAGACAGAAACACAAGGAGTCCTGCAATCTTTTTATATCAGAATCAATTAGGTATGTGCTGTGCTTTTAAAATGCACCGCTTCATATTAAGAAGCTTAAGGGGTGAATAACAAGCTCATAAAATGTTAATAACGATAATAACTGTAGCTTCAGCAACACCTTTAACAGTGTGGAACTGTCATGGGACTAGAGATAGTAAAATGCCCTTGGGAAGGTAATGGGCATTGGAAAGGCTTGAGTGGACTAAGGAGAAGTGTTTTAATCCCTACACCCTAGTGACCTTGGATTTGGGATCCAGGCTCTGGCCTGCAGCTTTAGAATCAGTCTCATATGCTCTATTATTCCTAAAGAAATGGATGGAATTCATTCAGTAGGGGAGCAACGAACTAGAAGATAAAGTATCTGAGTCAAGGTGCTTTTCTGACACCAGTTCACTGGGTGGCTTTCAGAGGTTAACTTCTCTTAGTCTCAGTATCCTTGTCTTAAAAACATCTCAAAGCATTGTTCATTCACTCACTTTCAACACTATGAGTTAAATGTCACTATTATTCATATTGAAAAATATCAAAGTCATATACTTTAGCCAGAAAAAAAAGTCAAAGTCATATACTTTAGCCAAGATCACATGAATTCAGAATCTCTATGCTCACCTACTTACTTGTGCTGATGTTCTGTGAGTCATCAAGTCACTAATCAAGGCAAAAGCAACATCTTCAGTTGGAAAGAGTCAAGGAAAATGTCTTTTGTGCAAAGAATATCCCCTTTACTAACTTCACTAATAAATGTATTTTTTAAAAACTTTACCAGTAGCATCTGAGGCTCAACCTCAGAATGAATTCTCAAAATTTAAATTATGGTTCTAAAACAATGTGTCTGACTGGCCCAATGCTACTTTTAGTGGTAATGTAAAATATAAATTTCATAAGATGGTAAAATGAAAATTAGATTTTTATCTGTTTCAAAAGTACGACAGAAAAATTGCTCTTTTAGGGTTTTTTTTTTCTTTTTGCTTAGACTGCAAGAAATAAAATCTAAAACTGAGCAAATGGTAGCCATGAAAGGAAGTAAGCACCTTTATGAAAGAACTGCAGTGTCTCGAGATCAGAAAGATCAGAAAGCCACAATGCTATCAGGAGCTTCTCTGCCGGATAGAAATCTATGCACCCTGGAATTTTTAGCTCAAAGGGTCTGCTCGGGAGAAACTTCCTTGGCTCTGTGGGCTCTCCCTTATCGTTTTCCTCTTGTCTAGCACAACCCACATGGTGTTATTGGTGAGCTTTCTGGCAGTGTCAATGAAAGGCAGTTAAGAGCCAAGTTAGCAACACTGCCTCTGGAATCTGACAGTCTGTTCTGGAAACCTAGTTAAATACTAGTCCCTTGAACTTTTCCAAGTGACTTGACTGTTCCAGTCCTCAATTTCCCTCACTGGCCTTGCTACCTAGGAGAATAATAGCACCTACTTTTTATGGTTGTCCTTGATATTAAATGAGTTAAACCACCTAATTAGAACAGTGTCATACAGAGTAAGCAGTTATATGTGAATTAGTATCATGGAAGCACATGGCATTGGAGTCTGATAGGGTTAAGTGGAGTTAAATGCCAACTTTACCTTTATTAGCTGTGTGGTCATAGTAAGTCTCCCTGCTCTAAACATGAATTTCTTCATTATTAAGTTGGAGCCTCTGTTACGTACCTTGTGGGCTATTGTAAGACTTATGTGTAGAGCAGGCACACTACCTAGTAACTGACATAAAGTAAATGTGCAATGATAGTGAATGGTGGCTGTGGCAGTAGTGTGAGTGGAATGGCACAGCATTGGGTGGTGGAGCAACAACGGTGAAGGGGGCAGGGAATGGTGATGGTGACTAGTATTGGTGGGGTGGTGGTGATGGTCTTGTTGGCACTGGGAATGGTGGTGGTGGTGGCAGCCAAGATGGAATGATGGTGGTGGTGGTAGTAGTGAGGATGATATGATTGTACATCTGTGTGCAGTTAACATTCTAAACTCATCCAGGAGGTAGATGATTCTTTCTCACTTTGGAGTCCTCTATGGCAGTGATAAAAAAGCACAAGCATAAGCCATGTTAAAGACCTCATGCCAGTCCTTGAGAAGTTGGAAAGACCAAGCCTGGATTGGACTGGCATATCTAATCCCATATAACAGATTTTCTGAAGTTAGTGGCATTTTATTCTCTATAGAATCCAAGTAAGAGTTTGACACTGGACTTAATGCCAGTCCTCAGCAAAGGTCAGCGATGTTTAATCTGATTGATGTTGTCCACCATAAGACATATGAGTAGTGGAAAGAGAATTCCGTGGAAATCATATCAAAGCAAGTTTCCAGGAAGTGATAAGAAGTGCATGGAACACTTATCATATATATTAATAGGATATAGGCACTTTAAGGATAGCCTGAAGTATCCTTCTCTAAGAGATTATATCCTGTTAGTGCCCCCAAATAATACATGAAATGCTTTGGTCAAGACCTGCACATGCAAAGCTTTCAAAATATCAGTTGATATAATTATTATTAATCACATTAGCATCATGATTATTAGGTACAGACAACTGGGCTGAGGTTTAGAGCCAGATCCCAATCCCAATTCCATCAGGAACTGGGGATGGGGTGCTAAATTGAAATGAAGTGGTGAAAGCCTTGAAAATGGAGGCAGCAATAGCAGCAAACAGGACATTGAGATAATGCCCCCTACTCTGCAGACCAGACTATCGAGTCGTGGAGTGATGGAAAACTGAGATGCCATGAACACATAAATGCTGGGCTCTTCCTTACTGCCCTGTGCTTACAGGACCATGATAACCCAACAAATCCCAGCCCTCTCACCCTGGGTGCTAGCCCTCCTATGTGTTCCCTCCCTGGACCAGGCCCAGCTGGACCTTGGGTTCTGTAATTGAACAGAACTTGGAAAAGGCAAGGCACTGTCATAACTTTGCCAAAGAAAAACAGAGGCTATGACCCAATTCTGGCAGGACCAGACACATGTCAACAGTTGAGCCAAATTAAAAAAAATACACACACACATACACACACAAATACATATAATTTTAAATGCAAAGTATTTTCCTTGCCAATGAAGAAGGCAAAACCCCAGCTGCTACTGCAATATTATTTTTTTCAAGGATAACAGTCTGAAAAAATAATGGTAAGAGATTATGAGTATACATGCCCCAGTATTTACTCCAAATACATGAATGGAAATATGATGTGAACCATTAATCTTTTGTGTAAAAATACTCTGAAGATATCAGCTATAAAAGTGGGTGTGTGTTTACATATCTATACAAATATATTTGAACAGAAGGTAGCACCAGAGTTTAAAAATATTATTAGTCACAGTGGACTTTTCTTAAAATACAAAGTTAACTACCCAATGAAAAAAATTGAATTTACATTATGCATGCTTCTAGGAATTGACTTTGGGGAGAATTATTATTTCAGTTTTACTTCCCCCCCAACCAACCTAACCATCCCTCTAGAAAATAACATCACATGGCCTTGAATATACGCCTTTCCAATTCATGATTGATGGCTTTAGTGTTTAGACCAGAGATTAGCAAACTGCAGGCTGTGGGTCATATCTTGGCCCACTACCTGTTTTTTGTAAATAAAGTTTTATTGGAACATGGCCATGGTAATTTGTTTACATATCTTTGTGCTACACTGGCAAAGCTGAACACTTGGGACAGAGTCTGTAAGACCTGCAAAGCCTACAAATTTTAATTTCTGGCTCTTTACAGAAAAATTTGTCAAATTATTGTCTAAACAATAGTTCTCAGCATTACCTGCATATCAGAACTTTGTGGAGAGCTTTATAAAATTCCAGCACATAGCTCCTACCCTAAATCAATTAGGTTAATATCTCTGGAGGTGAGACCCCCAGGATTTTTCAAGTCCCTGGGGTTATTGCAAAGCACAACCAAGGTTGAAAGTCACTAAAGAGTTTCTTACAGAGTTCCTTATATTTCCACAACCTGGAATACTGGTCCAGTAGAAATACTCTCTGAGATTTAGTTCCCATCTATCAAATGAGGTTCAGATGCTTACTTCATGGTAATGTTCAACTATATCATTCTACTCTTTAAGAAAGTAAACAAAAACTTCAGACAAATAGCTTCTTACTCTCCAATGTCTTTCCTGCTGTTCTGTATATTTTCATTGCAACAGAGAAGAAAGCCCTAATAAGTATTGATGGGCTTGAACACTGTTCCTCAACACCTGTGATAAGAACTTGCTCTTAAATGAAGGCTCACCCAAGGCTTTGCTCAGAGTTCTCTGTAGACAGTCCCCATAATAACACCGACTATGTTGAAGGAGGGGATACAGATGGGGACTGAAGAAGTGCCTCAAAGTAGCAGAAGGCAATGAATATTCAAAAAGACTGTTGTGTATGTAAGTCAGAAGATTCATGTAATAATAAGTGTGATTCTACCTTACAAAGGTTTCCTTATAAACAAAATTTCTATCTTTAGATTATGGACCAGCTAAATCAGTGGGTCTTCAAAATGAGATATGGATGAACACCATCCAGAGTCATAACTATGGCAGCATACAGGACAGAGAAAACACAATACCCTTTACACACACACACCCCACAAGCACACACCATGGGCATCACAAGAACCCAGCTCTAGTCCCAGTTCTACTGTTTCCTATCTGTATGACCCCAAACTGACCAGCTCATATTCCTGGACTTCAGGGTCTCACTTTTAAAAAAATGTGATTATGCAGAGTTTGATCACAGTTTCTGAGAGCCCAATTTATGCCCTGGAGAAATGCTTTCTAGCCCTCTCATGCCCACCCCCCCAACTACACATACTCTGGGCCTTTTGACTTATGCGTAGTTGAATAAGCAATCCAATCCATCCTCCATTTGACAAGTATTCATTGAACAAGTACTTGGGCCTCTTCCATGAGTTGAGGTACTGTAGTTGTCAAGATAAAAAAGAATAAGACTTCTGCCCTCATGGAGCTTACATTTTTATGATTGATGTGAAATGCAAATCACTAATAATATCTTACATTTTTTGCAACATTATTTGATTTTTTCTTTATAGCAATTCAGTACAATTACCATGCACATTTAGTAGATGAGGAATGAAATCTTAAAGAGGTTTTAGAACGTGTTCAAGATCCCAAAGTTGAGACTTTAGCCTTTGTCCTTTGATTCCACATCACATGTGTAATCCACCAGGCCTGTTGATTCTCCCTCATCAATAAATGTTCCTGCTTCCATGCTGGTAATCTTTAACAGACTAAAGCATTATATATCTTGTGCACAGTGCCATATTTCCCTTTTTCCTTTTCTTTTTTTTTTTTTTTTTTGAGTTGGAGTCACTTTGTCGCTCAGGCTGGAATACGTTGGCATGCCTACGGCCACCACAGCCTCAACCTGCTGGGCTTAGGCGACCCTTCCACCTCAGCCTTTCAAGTAGCTAGAACTACAGGCACGTGCTATCATGCCAAGCTTATTATTTTTATTTTTTATTTTATTGTAGAGACGA
This sequence comes from Tarsius wallacei, assembly GCA_963574415.1. Taxonomy (NCBI): domain Eukaryota; kingdom Metazoa; phylum Chordata; class Mammalia; order Primates; family Tarsiidae; genus Tarsius; species Tarsius wallacei. The sequence continues at coordinate 45,581 of CAUYQG010208290.1, forward strand.
GGTCTCACCAAGTTGCTCAGGCTGGTCTCGAACCCCCGGGCTCAGGCAATCCTCTCGCCTGGGCCTCCCAAAGTGCTAGGATTACAGGCTGAGCCACCACACTCAGCCTTCAATATTTTAAAGACTCACTTCTCCAGGCTGACTCTGAAGCCTTAGCAGAAAACACAGTGCCAGGAAAAGGTAACAGAGATTGGAGCAAAAACACAAATCTAACAAGCTGAAGCTTATTTTTGGTCCCGTCTCTGACCTTCTCCTGACCACTTATGCTCTAAACTTCAATCATATTACATTGCTTATGTGGCAGGTTATATTTTCCAAATGTCTGCTCTTCCAAACCCTTGCTAATGTTCTGGGAAGAGGTAGAGTCTGTTGTTCTTCCCCTTGTCCCTGTGAGGGCCCTAGTGTTTTTCTCATCTAATAGATTATGGTTAAGTGGTGCTATATGATTTTGAGACTGAGTCTCTCTTGGGACACTTATCCTTTAAACCTGGCCACTACTTTGTGAAGAAACTCAGGCTCTCTCTGCTTTGGCTTTCCTGCCTTCCTGGCCTAGATCATTCCCATTCATCCTTAGATATCAGTTCATCTGGGAAACCTTCCTAGATTTTCTGAGTCTGGATTTAGTCCTTGCTTCTGGGACTCTTTTCACATACTTATTTTAGAATGTTATCATACTGTGTTTAGTTGCCTGTTGCCCTTACTAGACTGAAAACACCTTGAAAGTTGGAGCTGTATTCTTATTGTATCTCCTACAGCTAACACAGTACCTGGTACCTGTGAACACTTAGCAAACACCTATCACCGTAATGGATTATGCAAGTATAGAATGGGAACACAGCTCAGGAGGAGGTCATGTGAAGACTTTAGGAGTTTAGTTCCTGCTAAGCTTAGTATTCAGTCAGAAGTGGAACAATGCCACCAATGATTCTAAATCAATCTTAGGCTATATTAGCTGAAGTTTGGTATAAATAAGAAGGGAGATAATAATCCTGTTCTCTGAATTTTTGTTCTGAATACCTCTAGAGCATTGTCCATTTTCTGATGCCACCATTAAACATATTCTCTCTTTTTAGCATCCCCTATTAAAGAGACAAAACTTTATCTGGAAATATAGTTGAAAAAAGAAGGTAGATTTTGCCTGGACAAGAAAAAGCTCAAGGAGAACTGAAAGGCATCTTCAAATCACTGGACAATTGTCCAGAGTAGGAAGGAAATGCTTGTGCTATTTGATTAGTAATGCCCATGGCAGGTGACATTACTGGAATATATGATGTTCCATGAACCCTCTAACAAGAAAGACATGTTTACTTAGAGCATAAATGTACAATTTAAAAATTGTACATGCCCACATCTTCAGTGAAATACATGAAAACTTTAAGAATTAAAAAATGTTGTATGTGTTGAGAATGGTAGAGAGTTGGGGTTTTTTTAATATTAATTAAGGCTTACTTTGAAAATGCATGACACTGCAGAGGTAAGAAATGGATCCTATGATCCAGGAATGTGCTTGATTTCTGCTGCACTAGAGGAACAGAAATAAGAAAAGTGCCCCATTGTTCCTGGGAACTTTCATAGCCTAAATATTACTGGTTTCTGAACATCAGACCTTGGCAGGTTCTACCCAGCTGCTAAGTGTAAGTGCTTAGTGCATTAAATCATCATCTATAAACCCTCATTATGCTCCAAGTGAAATGGCTGCATATTCAAAAGCAATTAGGCTTACTATGTAGATAGATTACCATCAAACCTGCATTTTCTGTAATTCTGGCACTTATACAACTCTGATTACCAGAGATACTTCCAGATCTCTCAAACTAAGAGAATGAGGGGTGCGAGAAGTGATGTTTATCTAGTGCCTGCTCTGGTTCAGTTACTATAATTGACGTTCTCACAAGACAACCTTTTGAGATACTAGCTGTTACTGGCTCCATTTTTCAGTTGAGAAAATGAGGCCTACAGAGGTGAAGTCACACGCCTGGGACAGCACAACTAGTAGGGGCTAGAGCTGCAATTTGGATCTAGTTCTACCTAGCTCCCATAGTCTGTGTCCTGCCCACAACACCATGCTGTCCCCTTCTTTCAGCTGATGCTTGTTGAGAACATACTACATTGCATTTTAGGGAATATAGACTCTACACTTGGAGAAAAGTAGGGTAGAAAAGGCACGTGTAAAAATAATGTAATTCAAAATAGGATGTTATAGAATATAGGAAAACAACAGGCAACCAGAAGGTAATTCAAAGAAAGGGCATTTTGCTTCCATGAAGAGATTTCCTGAAGGAAAATGTCTTGGGAGGTTGAGGGTGCTTTAAACAGAAATGTGACTATACAGAAGAAACTTCAGCAACCCAAAACCATGTCTCCCAGAGCATCTGACTTGTGCTTCCACCTCCAGAATGTACCTTCCTTTGGACGTTTTATCACCTCCCCTGGCCTGACAGAGAACCAGGGATTCAAACAGGAACTGAAAGACTGGCTTTCCTTGTCTCCTGACTTAAATATTAGACCTAGGGTCAGAGTTTTGAAGATCTGTAAAAATATATTATGCAACATTAAAGATAAAAAATTATGGAAAAAAATACCACTCCCTTTACATTACCAGTGTAGTTGAAGCATTTTTTCCTTCCCTTATGGCATTTCCTATTTTCCTCTTCAAAGGAAAGTGCTATCCTGTATTTGGTTTTGATATTACCCATTCATCTATGGTTGCTACATATGTGAGTATATGTAGATTTTTATATATTTGGTATTATAGTAAATGGGAAATAATGCCTTATTATGCTATAATGTTTTGTTGCTGGTATATAGAAATGAAGTTGAAGTTTACATATTGATCTTATATCCAGAAACTTTACTAACTCTTTTTCTAATAACTTTTCTGTAGATGCTCTTGTGTTTACACTAAAACATATGTATGTGTGTGTTTAGACATACATAGTTTCATACTATAATATTTTACAGCAGTTTACTGTTCAATAGACTTTTGTGAGACTCATTGATATCAATGGACATAGCTGGTACATATTACCTCATTTTACTTCATTTGATTGCTATTTATTATTTCATTGAATGAATATGCTGTAATTGGTTTTCTCATTCTTATTTTAAGGATAATTTAAATTGTTTGTAGCCTTTGTGGCTTTTTTTTTCCTAAGTGATGGATTTTGTTTGATTTAAGCATCAAGACTCTTCTGTGTGGCTCGGTACACATAAGTAAGAGTTTCTCAGTCTCTGAAGAATATATACCTCAGAGTTTAATTACTATATACCAGTTCTTGTTATTTAATATTTGCACCAACAATTGGCATTGTTAGAGTTTTTACCTTTGAGCCCTCTGATAGATGTAATAGCTTATCTCAAAGTAGTTTTAATTAGCCCCTTTCTGTTTACTACTGAAGCTTACTTAGAATCTTTATTTTTCTTTCTTGTGTCTCCTGAGAACTGCTTATTCATATTTTTGCCTTGTATTATTGAGTTATTTAATTATTTAATTTTTTAAAACTCTTTTTAGTTTCTAGATAATTCTTTCATGACTTTCGATGTTCTCTTTTGATAAAGGCTTATATTTATTAAATGTAGTCAAATTTTACCCCTGCTTTATGCCTGGTTTTAAACACCGGGGTTAAATAGATAATCTCCATATTCTCTGAAGGGTACAAAGTTTAATTTTTACATTTGAATTTTTAAACTGTGTACAATTGACTTTTATATTGTAGGTGAGATAGAGATCCAATTTCATTATTTTCCTTATGCATGACCAATTAGCCTTTTACACACTGGTATAGTAAGTAACTCACTTGCTTATCGTTTTGTCTTGCATATCAAATATTCCCTCTGGGATTGTTCTTCTACTTAAAGTACATTCTTTAAATTTCTCTGGGAAAGGACTACTGGTACTCAGTCTCTGTTCTTGTTTATTTTTTAAAAATTATTATTTAACTCTCGTTTTTTAAAAGGTTGCTTTGTTGATTATACAATTCTAGATCAACTATTTTCTCTCAATTTTGAGATAGTCTCTTATCTTCTGACATCCATTCTTATTGTTAATTTACTATTTGTCTAATTGTTATTCCTGTGCTCTTTTATTTTCTTAGTTTTTAGTGTTTTATATTTTTTCCATAATAATATTTGGATGATGATCTTCAGCTCCATCCATGTTGCTGCAAGGAATATTATTTTATTCTTTTTGATGACTGTATTCCATGGTATATATATACCACATTTTAGTTATCCACTGATAGGTTGATGGACATTCAGCCTGATTCCACATCTTTGCAATTGTGAAATGTACTGCAATGAACAAGCGGTTGCAAGTGTCTTTGTTATATAACAACCTCTGTTCCTTGGGTAAAGACCTGGTAGTGGGATTGCTGAATGGAATGGTAGATCTACTTTTAGTTCTTTGAGAACTCTCCATACTACTTTCCATAGAGGTTGTACTAATTTGCACTCCCACCAACAGTGTGTAATGTATGTAACATATAATTTATATTCCCTTTTCTCAGCACCTATGCCAGCATCATCATCTTAAGTAAACTGATTCAGAAGCAGAAAACCAAACACTACATGTTCTCACTCATATGTGAAGCTAAACAGTCACAAGAATGCAAATAATAGACACTGGGGACACTACTAAGGAGCGGGGTGCCTAGAGTTCAGAAACTATCTATGAAGCACGATGTTCACTATCTGGGGAATGGGCCACCTGATACCCAATCCCCACCACTACACAATTTGCCCATTTAACGATTATGCTTGTGTACCTCCTGAATCTAAAATTAAAATAAATAAGATAATATCTGAGTATGTATTTTTATTTATGACTTAGGATTATTTTACTTTCTAACTTTGAGGATTTATTTTTAATCAGTTAGAAAACATTCTCAGCTGTAAAATAATGCCATGTTGCCTCTCCCAAATTATTCTTATTCTCTTCTCTAGGACTACTGGTAAACATATGTTAGCTTTTCTTATTTCATTGATGTCTCTTAACTTTTTCATCTCTTTGTTTTCGTTTTTCGGTGCTGCATTCTGTATAACTTCTTCAGATGTACTTTCCTATTCGCTAATACTCTAGTCCCCTAAAACTACTCTGCTCCTTAACCAAAATATAGAAGGGTTTTGTTTGTTTGCTCATTTGTTTGTTTTGGAGGGTATTGGGTTAGGGTTTTTTTTTTTTTTTAACTAATTATGTTTTCTCTTTTGGAAGCTTTATGTACGGTACTATGCCACTTAATAATGGGAATACATTCTGCGAAATGAATCTTTAGGCAATTTTGTTGTTGTATGAACATCATAGAGTGTATTTAAACCTAGACAGTAAAGTCTTCCACACACTTAGACTATATGGTATAACTTATTGCTTCTAGGCTCCAAACCTGTACAGCATATTATTAGTGTACTGAATACTATAGACAATTGTAACACAATGGTATTTGTGTATTTAAACATACCTAAACATAGAAAATGCATGGTAAAAATTTGTTATGAAAATTTTCAAATGGTACACCTGTATAGGACATTTATATGAAAGGAGCTTGAAGGACTACAAGTTGCTCTGGGTGAGTTAGGGAGTAATAAGTAAATGCAAAGGCCTAGAAAACACTGAATATTACTGTAGACTTTATAAACACTCTACACTTAGGCTATGCTACATATCTTGTCTAAAATTTGTTCTTCAATAATAAATTATCCTTAGCTTACTGCAACCTTTTTACTTTGTAGACTTTTTAATTTTTTTAAATTTTATTGTAGAGATGTGGGTACAAATGAGGATTAACTTTGTAAGTAGGCTGCATGCAGGTGAAGTTTGAGCTTCCAATCAACCCTCAACCCCCTGGTAGCAGACCAGGTACCTTTTGTGTTGTCACCCTCCTCCTGCCTTCCCTCCCTCCCCTAGCAGTGCCTAGCAACCCTTCTCCCACCTTCCCTCCCTCCCCTAGCAGTGCCTAGTGACTGCCGATCTCTCTCTTATGTTCATGTAACTATACTGTCCAGGGCCCACTTATGAGTGAGAACATGCAGTATTCAGTTCTTTGTTTCTGTGATAGATCACTTAATATGATGGTCTTCAACTCCATCCAATTGTGGCGCAGTCCATGATTTTGTTCTTCTGTATGGCTGCATAGTACTCCATCATG